>NNCF01127166.1:650726-682047 GCA_002313205.1 Laupala kohalensis
ATATTATGGTTAAATAATTCGATAAATTTATTATTAAGGGCATATTCAAAAAATTGTATACTACATAACAAAAAATCAATACTGTCTATGATTTAAAAATAAATGACAATACATTAGACCTATTTTGTCACGAGTGTTTTATTGAATTTCTATCTTAATCCTTGCCTGGACAAGCCATCTACTTTTAGAGAGATTTCGAGAGAGATATTGTAAGAACATGTTTCTCAAAAGAGTGTATTGAAGAACTATTCCTGATAGTAATAGGGAGAAAATTCCACATTCTAGCTACTCCTACGGTAAAAGAGTTATTGAAATGCCTTGCCTATGTTTGGGTACAGAAAGAAGTTTTGACTCCTGAAGGCGTAGAGAGTTTAAAAATTTAAAACGCTCAAATAAGTATGAAGGACTGTTCATACGTAGTAGTTGGTAAGGCAATACAAGACTGTGTAATTTACGCCTATTGTGAAATGGTAAGATCTTCTATGAGTGATAGAAGACCGAAATGTGGTCAAATGTTCTTAAGTTGTAAATCTATCAAATATAAGAATTCTAAATAAGCTGAAGTTTGTTTGCAAGACTAATACTCATATCCGTGAAAAGAACGTCACAGTAATCAAAATGAGGGTATGTGAGTGAGGATATAATAATTTTTTTGGTTGAAGTTGGAAGAAGTTTATGAATACGTTTAAGGACATGAAGAGAAGCGTATATTTTCTTACGTTAGCTACATGTTTATCCCATTGAAGTGAAGATGTGTAAGTGACACCAAGATTCCTTATGTGAGAACTCCAAGAGACTTGTTCATTTCGGATTTTTATTGAAGTGAGATTGCATTTGTTAATATGTTTTAGGGAATGAGCGGATCCAATGATTATACTTTCTGACTTTGATGGGTTTATACTTGGTCCATTACACTCTGACCAATCTTTAGAAAATTAAGGATATTGTTAGTCTTTTTTAATAATAATTATAATAATATATTTAATGCAATTGGGCAGATCTTACCTGGTGGCGGTATATAAGAAAATACACTACAAAAATACATATCACAGAGAACTGAAATAAAAAATTGGTAAATAAATTATTAAACCATATGATTCAACTAATATTAAAGTATTAAATATATAAGAAAAACATTTTACCCTGAAACACCTAAATTATCGATAAAAAAAACTTACTGCACATTTTATATCACTGATGGCCCACACACTCGATTTACACCTTTCGTGCACTTCACTTAACATTTCCCTTCCCACCTTTTCTAAATCATTTATTTCCCTCGTATCACTTCACTACCCACTATTACTCCACTAGCTTTCCATCTACACTAACGTATCCATTCTTCCCGACCTGCCTAATCCTTTTAATTTGTCCATTCCCCTTTTCTTAAAACGTTTTTGAATTTAAGAGAGGTTGCTGAGTCCGATAGCGCTCTCAAGACAATCGCAGACAAATTATTCCAGCCCCTGATTGATCTATTGAGAAACGAGTATTTTCCTACGTCTGTTTTTTTTGTTTCCTTTCACGAATTTTGAAAAAGTGGTCTTGTCTATCCAATCTAGTCGGGTTTTTTAACGCTCTTTAACATCTCTAAACGTTGGTTCGTTTTTAAGTGTACTGAACAAACATGCCAGTCGCGCTCTTTTTCTACGAATTTGAAGAGGTTCTATTTTTGTATAATTATTCGCATGTTTATGAATTTAATCGCTTTTTTATTAATTTTTTCTAATTCTTCTACTTGATATTTCTATAAGGTTATTTTCTACAAGGTTATTTTCTATAAGGTTATTCTGTAAGGTATATTATTCTAGAAGGGTATATTTACGAGGTTATCAATTTCCTTCATATTAACTGAAACATAAATCTGTAGATCACCCGCGTACATGTGATGCGAGCAGGAAGAACGCACATGAGAAATATCATTTGCATAAATTATAAACAATAGTGGACCAAGTATTGAACCGTGGAGAGCTTCACGGAAAATATATTTTGAATTGGAAATATTACTTCCAATTTTTACAACTTGTTTCCTATCAGATAAATAGCTAGAGATCCATGTAAGTGTATGTTCAGAAAGACCAATATTTCTACATTTAGCTATCAAAATATCGTGATCAACCGAGTCAAAGACTTTGCTGAAGTCCAATAACGTTAGAATTGTTACGTTTCTATTATCTAATGTTGAGTTACTTTGAGAACTGCTGTTTGAGTGCTGCGGCCCAGTCGGAAACCTGACTGAAAATTGTTGAGTTTGATAAAAAATTCAGAGATTTGCTTATTGACTATTTTTTCGAGTACGTTAGACAGAACCGGTAGAATACTTATCGGTCGAAAATCACTAAGGGAAGTTGCGTTTTCAGATTTGGAAAGAGGTTGGACGCGTGCATGTTTCCAAGCCAAGTTGCTGTAGTCGGCGAGTAATTAATTATGTGTGTGGTAGTGGGAAGAGCTGCTTCTAATACAAGTTTCAGCTGACGAGCATTTATATCATCTGCGCCGTAGGCATTCGATTTAAGGTTGCGAATAATTTTGAAAATTTCAACAGAATCTACATTTTTGAAGTAAAATTTATCGCCCAAACATTTGTTTTCACAATCTTTTGGAGATTTTAAGTTCGTATCCTTGAGTTCAGAAGTAATTCGAGGTGCAATGTCAATAAAGTAACTATATAATTCATCTGGGGAGACTAAATTTTCTTTGGAACCCTCAGCCCTGCCGACTCCTCAAACTCCGACTTTCTCAAACTACGCCAAATTTCCTTGGAATCAGTGGTGGAACGGAAGAAGCTATGGTAATACCTAATTTTTGCATTTCTAATAGCTTGATTTACTTTATTCCGTAGTTTCTTGTATTTCCACTTCATAAAAAACAGTTTTACTTTTTTGAAAGAGCGATATGCTGAGTCACAGATTTTCATAAGAGCGCGAATATCATCACTTAACCAAGGAGCGTCCGGTTTCGTGAGCTTACAGATTTTAACCGGAGTATGCTTATCAAATATACTAGTAATAATTCCATTTAGAGTTTATATTTTTTATCTATTGAGTTAAGCAAATATACTAATGGCCAAGGGGCGCGAAGACAGTCTAGAGAAAAAGCATCAGCATCAATATTTTTATAATTTCTATAAAGTTTGGATTTCGGTTTATATTTGAGAGATTTCAGTGAATATGATAGAAAAATCAAATTATGCTTAGATATTCCGGGTACGGGAAATTGGCCCTTTTCAAGAACTTTTCGTGAAATTGAGACGATAATATGATATATCTATGTTTCTGAGTTATTTGAGTGATGAGTAGAGTCTAGCTTTAACACCTCAAAATTTAAAGAGTGAAAACTATTCAAGAAACTCTGCGCCGATGATTCATACATATTATTAAGATTACAATTAAAATCATCCATTAATATTATATTTTGATATTTAGTGGCATGTACGCGAGCAGGATTTCAATTTCTGATAAACTTCCACAATGCCTGTACACAACACGAGTAAGCACTTCTTATTAAGAATGGAAATTTCAGCAAATAAAAACTCGACTTTAAACGGTTCTGTTATCGTGGTTTCAATAATCTTATTTCGGATATCATCTCTTAAGACTTACAGAGCGACTCCGCCATCTACTCTATTCAAGCGGTCATGCCTGATTAATTTGTAGTTAGGAAGAGCAACAAATTGAGATGGGACAGAGGGTTTAAGCCACGATTCACTAATCATCAGGACATGCGGATTGATTTCGGGGAATATGTTAGTAATTTCGAAATGATGACTCACAAGGGACTGACTATTAATGTGAGCGAAAGATACGGCGTGAGGGTTGCGCGACAAGGAATATTTTAACAGTTGAGACACTGTGGCGTCGGCAGGTAACTCTCTTAAGGGGCAGACGGCTGCAGGTATGAAAGTGTTTGTGACAAACTATGAGTCATGCAGGTATTTCGCGGTCGTCCAGGCAAGATAGTCATGACACACAAATAAACTCTACATGAAATACAATGAAAAAAAGTAATTAATAAATAAAAACCTAAATTTGTAGAAAATTAATAATTAACTCTATGGTCCAAGGTTACGGATAGAATTAAGTTCTTTCATTGTGTTAACTCTATACCTTTCGTTGCCCTTTTTTATGATGATGGTGCCATCCCACGTCCACACATTCTTCAATGAGAATTTGTAAGGCTCTCCACCAGATTTGGCAACAACATAAATTGGTTAGACGTGCATAAAGCTTTGTTGATTGCAGACAGGCAAGTGATCACCAGTCAAGCCAAATTATACAATGGATATAACAGTATCCAGTAGTTCTCATTTCATGATTTGTGTTCACACCTTACTAAAATTCAATGATAATGAAGTTCCGGGAGGTAAATTCTTATTTAGTAAAATACATATATTCAATTAAATGATACAAAAATAAATTAAGAGTTTACCACGTATACCTTGTTCAACAAGGAATCTGTTCATCGCCTGATTGTACATCAATTAAATTTCCAAAATTTTTCAAGATAGCTCTATTGTACCTAAGGTGCATTAAGGTGCATATGTTTGCCGCGAATTGAATCCCAAAATCATGTCAGTCCCCATTTCCACATGGTTGTCATGCATCATATGATCAAGGGTCATCTTAAAATATGTCATGTTCATCAACACACACTTGCTGTGAAATAAAATAGGTAAAAAATGTTCTTATAAACAAGCTTCTATCGAAGTTTACTAAAAATAAATAAAATTTACTAAAATACATGGGAAGCTGTGATGGAACAGCTTATGGTTTCAATTAACAATTGACTTTATTCTTTCATGAAAAGATATTTCGCTTAATACTATCCATGACGTGACTACCTTTGATTAAGAATTAGCTTTGCACATTTGAAGAATCAATATATTAGAAAAATAAGTATTTAAGGTATTCGTCTCTTACAATTTAAGTATAAATTTCGTAATTGATTTTTTCCCTTTTTTTTGGGGTTGGTCATGTTACTTTTTAACGGAATAATGTTGTTTCCGAATGTTAATGGTATAAATAAATTTTCAATGTATGCTCTTACGTAAATGTACCTTTTGAATCCTCTGTAAACAAATATGAAGAACATCAATATAGAAAGGGGAATTAATTTGGTAATGAACTCGGATGCTCAAAGATGCGTTTGGGCGTTCAGCCTCTTTTACCGCATCCCATTCTCCCACGTGTCTGCACCTTGATCGGCGCTTCCCAAGCACACACACAACGACCCTAACGAGCGAGAAACAAAAGCCGAGAGGGCAATTGGGGAAGGGACCGATGCCGCCACTAGCTACGAATGTAGCCGCGACGGGGGTGGCTCCGTCCTCGCTGTGGAAGAGCAAGAACATGAGAGAGGGATGGACAGACGCGGGTGGGCGGTTGGCTGCTTGCTCATGATCGATGGAGACGAGGTTGCCACCGTCGCCATGACGACAGCGCCACCCGCTGCCGCTACCGCCACCACCGTCACCACCACCTTCTCTGCGGCTTCGTCAACCCAGATGGAGTGTCGAGTTCAAAGGCGCGCGGCATACCACGATCTCTAGTCGCGTCGTGCTATGACAGACGCGCCGCGCCGAACGCATGGGAAGCGGAGGGTAGGTCATGGAGCGACGTCCGGAAGCGACCCCCATCGTTCCCCAAGTACTCCTAAGTTTGAAGCACGCGCCACACGAAGGGGGAGAACTTTTGTGACATGAGGCGACGCAAATATTCGAGTTTGAGATAAACGAGTTCCAGTTCGAGCCCACTTTTCCTGTTAAGTCAACACGTCCTTTTCTGTCAAAGGAGGGGAGGAGTTTAGAAGACGCGTGCATTTTGTGGGGATTGCCTCTCGCGAGTTTTGAATATTCAAAAACTCAGAACAATTAGTTCGAGAGAAGTTTTGAATGCTTCGGGGAGGGTCCGTGGAGAGAGTGTAAACATGAGACGAGAGGGGACGCCGAGATGAAGCCTTGTTGTGATGCCGTCAGTTGTATTGCGAATGCACACGAGAAGATGATGACCGTACGCGTTTGACGGCTGACACGTTAGCAGCGGTGGCGATGTGGGTGGTAGCGGCGGCGTAGCTCTGGCGCGGAAGCCGTCATTCCGAATACATCGCTCAGAGGGCTGTGACGCCCTCGGTTCATGGCGAGAACTGCGCCTTTCAATCGCCCCGCGTTTGCGCAGAGGCAGCTGTGGAGGTCGCGGGCGTTTCAGTCGTTCTGGATGCATTGTCATACCATGCGCTTCTAATACGTTTACGTAGTTTAATGCAGCTCTTGAATGTTATCTCGTAAATTCACAATGGTACCATTTCATGTGAGTTGCTCGACCGTAGAGGGAATCGAGGAACCTTATTCAAGGTGATTGCCTCTCAAATATAAAAACATACGTCGTTTCTTCCATCATTTCTCAAGTCATCACATCTCTTGAGATACAAAATTACATTAACAACTTTAAAACTTGCGTTTTGTTTATGACAACGATATTAAATAAAATTTTACCAATTCTGTAACAATGAGTACATAATAACACTTTATAAAATTTAAATTAATTTAATTTTCTCATAATTAGAATATAAAAGGAATGATATTTGGAATGACAGCTATTACAAATTATCACCCGATGAAACTATGCCACAGTTTTTCACTCGTATTACGTAGAGTGAAATTGACTTGCTTAGCAATTAACCGAACGTTGTTCAGGTATAATAATTTTGTACACTAACCTACAGATTCTACCAATACCATATCAATATCCACTAGCTCACAGCAACTCTTTCTCAACACACTTGCAATAATTTGTTTGGATCCTCTGTTCTTAGAAACAAACATGTTTGTTGCATCGGGCACAGCTATATCAGAGTATAGTTTTAGTTTTGCTAGTGTTCCGATTATAATATTGATGTAGAGATACAAAGTAATAGCTGATTATAAGAAATTGAACTAGCAATATTAAAAAATATTATAGTAGTTCGTGTTTTCCGAAGTAATTTTCGACGACATTGTCCTCATACTAAATGGTTCTGATTAATGATGTCAAAATTTTTCGATTCTGATTTCTGTTTTGTGTATTCTCGATTCCAAATTCGAATCCGATAAAAAATCATTTCTTTACTCTATCTCTGAACTTCCTTTTAAAAGAAAATCATTGTTGTGTCAACAGTGCAGTATTTAAACTGTCATTTTTTGACGTTTTGTTATAACTGTCGTTTTATAAACTATATCATTTGAAATTCGTCTGCAAAACAGCATTTTCATGCAATGATTTCACATTCCAAATGATAATATAAAGGCCAATGGTATTTTAACTTTCTTTTTTCCATTTCTCCAACATTTGTTCTTCCCGTCGTTACTCTGGCTTCTTTTTAATCTTTACTATCCATTCGGTTCCAGGAGAAATGATTAGAAAAGAACAATCAGATCAAACCCGACAATATTTTTGGCATTTTGAAGTTAAGGAAACAGCAATTTTAAAATTACTTTAAACAGATAAATATGAAAAAATGTAACATTTTATTATTTACGTCGATTATTACTCTTTTATGATATTTTAAATTTTTTAACCTTTATAAGACAACTGATCACTAAATTTTATTGCACTCTACATTACGTTCAGCATTTTAGCCGTCCTCAGGTGTTTGCATATATATCATAGTATCTTGGTAACATGTTAAAATTTCAAATATTTATAATATGTACCAACTAAAGTAATTTGTACGGAAAAGAAAATAAACCAAGTACAAAATGTTGATGATTATTATGTATACACGACAATTTCTCGGTATCATTGCCTGATTTTAAATT
Organism: Laupala kohalensis; assembly: GCA_002313205.1. Taxonomy (NCBI): domain Eukaryota; kingdom Metazoa; phylum Arthropoda; class Insecta; order Orthoptera; family Trigonidiidae; genus Laupala; species Laupala kohalensis. Next base: position 658,519 of record NNCF01127166.1, read on the forward strand.
CCCCCTTAATCACTTTCCCTTTCTAATATCGTTATATTTTCCCAATCCACCGTATGGTCCTCGTCTAAGCAATAATTAATTTAAACGATTTGTATCTGCTGCATAAACTTTCCCTTCTGTTCTCGAATTCCTATTTTTACTCTTCCTTTTGACTGTTACTCTGACTATAACTATTAATCATTTAGTTATTTTACCTTCCATTTCCTTTAAGCATTCTAACATGTGTAAGAAAATCACATTCTTATGAACAGTAAAGTGAGTTTACAATAAAAGTTCTGAGTGAATAATAAATTAGTTTGAAAATTTGTATTATATTTACGCTAAATGTACACTCTTGATCTCCGTTTGTAAAGGTCTTTTCACTTATTGGGCACCTTTAAATTCAGAATCCTAAAAAAATGACAAAAGAAAATAATGTACATAAACTTGATTATGTGCATTCAATAATTAACTTTCTCAAGAAAAAAATCGTAATACTAATTACAAAAAAATACTCTTAATACGAATAGCAAACAAATGAACCCCCCGAAATAATTCTGAATACTAAGTGTAATTAAAACATCACCTGTTTCCTTCAGTCTACCAGTTCTGTGGGGTAGCCTTCGCCCATAGACAGCCCACACCTGCACGCGCTTGCACCGCTCAGCCTCGCCAGCTATGACGTAGAACTGGGCGTACACATTACCATTGGGGCCTAGCGACCGACTCGCCAGTTTCCCGCTACAAACTCATCCACATCGTCCACCTCTGATCAGTTGTCCTCTGTACCTCACACTGGAATGTCTCACATTATATCACCCAGTAAGCCACTTATTACTTTGCTCTCCCACGTTCATTAAGCGACTCGCCACTTGAGTGTTCCCAACTGAACTGCCCCGTCGACTCCCTCCTTCTTTCTCCACTATCTTCTCAGTTGTAGCAACATACACCAACAACAAAAAACAAGGAATTCGATGTAAATCGAATTATTGAGACAGTACGTATTAAATCTTTATTCTGTGATGATTAAAATTTTTCTTTCGTTACCATTTGTGATAACTGCGTATCGTTCTCATCACCCGTTGTCGTGTTGTCGGACGATCGCTCGTTTCCAACAAATTTGTCGACCGTTTGCGGCGCGATGACGAGCTCGCAAATGCAAATGTCGTATTTCCTCACGAACAACTTGCGGCCTCACTGCTATTCGTGGGCAATCCCGCAGCTGTGGGTTGAAAACGCTGATAATTGGTAGTGGTATGGATAATGATCCATTATATGCCGTGTGGATTGCAAATGAATCTTTGATTTATGCGGTGGCTATCGCAACACTTTGGAGTGGCCTCAGGCTATCTCGTGACTATGGTCACATAGTATAGTATCACGTGTGAGTCTGTAAACTGTCGCGTGTGCGAAAACTGGTAATGATGGTCTCTCCTTCAGTATGGTAGACGAAAATTATTGACTTCATGCGTGCTCTTACTATAATGGACACAAATCACGTAACACAATATAATTCCATGTTATTAATTTCTTAAGTATGTAATAAATATTTTACTTCTCTTTTAAAAGTAGGATACAATTCCAGTAGTAGACCCTTAAGAAAACCAAAATTAATATTTAAAAATAGGAGGTTGTTAATACGGTTATTGTGTATCAAACTTTCCATTGAATTAATAACATATTATTACTTTAGGTATTTATGGAGACCGAACATTTGTTAACTAAATTGATTAAGGAGTCAGTCAGTTGAAAGGAATACAGAGACTAATGCATCGTTTTATTTTAAAATCTTTTATTTATTCCTCAGTAAAATTCATGATATATATTGTAGGTTAAATTCGTCTTTTGCTTTATCACACCATTGGTGTAGTACCTTCAAAATGGCTCATAAATATTTGAAAACTATTTTCTTGCATGCTTATGCTGTGCCTTATTATTCATACAAGTTAAGTTTTGTATGTACTCAACCTTGGCACGGATATGTACTACATTTAATTCTGTAGCTCCATCCTGACCCGGGTTTTTCTCCGGGTTTCTTTCTGATAGAGGCGGATTTTTTTAACACAGACTCTCTACGTTTCACTAAGGGCGATGTCTATTGAAATAATCATTCTCAAATTTAGTGTTATTTTAATACTTACGATTTATAAACAATATTTTATTAAATATAAATTTGTTGGTGATCTATTACTATTATAATATGTTCCGAAATATTTTTATTCATATTTTATTGAGATTCGCTAGCCTACTCCTGGCGTTAGCTACGGTCATGAATGTGCTCTCTCAATTTTTCAGTTTAATCTTTTTAATTATTTTATTTTTTCGACTTTTGTGGATCAGTAGTTGTATTTAGATTGTAATGCAAAACTCTTTGTTCTGTGTAAGTGTTAAGTGAAAAAAACGCTGAAAACATTTACTAAGGTTATCAAACCAAACGGACCGAATATAATATCATATTGTTTTCATTCAAAGTGCTTCATTCAAAGGTGTGATAAAGTTTACGTAAATACAAATGGAATTATAAATTCAACTTCTTGGTTCATTAATATTAATTATTTTCATGCATTTACATTTTCTGGTGCGTATATTTTTACATCATTATTAACTTATAAATAACGTACTCTATTGTTGCGCTGCTCAAGTTTCGTCTCCGTAAATATCATTATTCCAATATTTTACAATTTGTTTTCTTCATTCTTTTTGTAGTTGATTACACTCTATCATAATATTGGATTAGTTATTGTCGAATTAATTTATCTGCAGTTGTCCTGAATTATTATTTCTGTCATTTTAGTTGTCAGTTTATTTATTTATTTAATATCTCCTTTGCAATTTAATATCTCCTTTGTAATAAATTTATTATTAAACTAATATCTGTCAGTGTCAGTTGTCAGTTTTCGTGTACTCATTTGCTTTAGTCGTTAATTTGCTAACCAACTCACAACAATGGACACAATCACATTCATCAACGCATTCAAAATTGATCTTCAGAAGGCGTTCAATGACATAGTTTAGTGTGTTAGATGATATGTTCCAGTTTCCTCCCTTACCTACTCGTTTCATCCCCTCCCGTCCAGTACCCAACCCTGTTCACAAACCACGCACTGGTAAGCACAGCCATCCAAACCCACGTGAAGTAGTGCTACCCAGAGGTGAAACCAACACTTCCACGCAAAAGTCAAACGTGTTCATATTAGCTGATTCGCACGGTCGTCACATGTCCTCCGTCTTGCGTGGATTGCTTCCTAGCCAGTTCTCAGTCTCCGGTTTCGTTAAGCCAAATGCTAGTTTGGCTGAAGTTATTCGAGAACTGGTCACCTACACTAAGAAACTCATAGAGCGGGACATAATATCGTTCTGCCCAACTATGATGATTACTAACTTGGATGGTCATTTCAACGCTTCTGAAAATCTACAAAAACTAAAAACGGCCTCTCAACGTAAAACATAGTACTCTCTAGCCAGCCTTCACGCTTCAACGTTCCACAAATAAACCACGAAATTAACTTGGTAAAGAACTCCCTAAAACATCACCTGGCAGACAAAAATCACATTTTTGATTTGTAGCCACACCTGACGGCCAAGGTCTTTACCTAGCACGGTTTACACCTGAGACCGCCTATAAAATATTACTTCGGTTCTCTTCTAGATTCACATCTGACATCACATTTTCCTCCTGCTCCTTCACCCAGTCTTACACCTCTTCTTCCTCCTCCCTCTGCTCCTACTTCATCACTTCCCCTTCCCATCTATACATTCATTTCTTCTCCTGTCCCTGATCTTTCGCCACCTCCTTCCTCATCTCACTCGCCCTCATATATTCCTACATCCACATCACCTTCCGTTCCCATACACTGTTACAACTTGCGCTCAAGAGTACAATATGGTGCTCGAATGTGACAATCGCGTTCGGGTGCAGCGTGCGGGCTTGATCCGGGACGAGAAACTGTACCAAATTTATATTTCCCTCTAAAATCTAACGATGCCATTTGACGATAATCACAAACTCTTTGCGCAAATAAAATAATTATATTTCATCATAATGTCCAATCCCTTTCAAACATATTGACATAACACTGAAATTCTTGTACACGAAAACCTATTCGATTTGCTATGTCTCACAGAACATTGGTTTTCAACTAACTACATCAATGATACTTATATTTCCAATTATTTAGCAAGTTCTTACTGTCGACATAATTTTAAAGGAAAACATCCCCACGGAGGTACGTGTATCTACGTTCGTAATGATAGTTTATCTTCTCAATTGTCAGACTACGAGAACTTCTGCGTTGGTAGCGTGTTCGAATTTTCTGCAGTTAATTTGACCGATATAGTTATTATTGTTTTATGCGTCTATAGACCTCAATGAGATCTTGATATATTTTTTGAGAATTTCGAGATTATTTTAAAACGCATTATACGTAAATCCAAAAAAAAAATTCGTGATATGTGGTGATTTCAACATAGATTTCCTGAGTGCTTCCGATTACTCAAATTCACCCATAAATCGATTTAATAATGTTATCGATTCTTTCAATCTTGTAACTACGATAAACAACCTCACTCGTCTCTCCTGTTCATCTCAAACATTGCTAGATCAGATTATTGTCAACAATGAAATCTCGTATTTCTCTGAAGTGTTTTGCGCCGGAAACAGAGATCACCTCGCTCAAGCGTTGACCATTGAAGATAAACTGAAACCACTTAAAACAATTCACAGGTGTTCTAGACAGTTTAACGAGACAAATTTATCAATGTTTAAAAATTATTTGCGCGAGGAAACGGAAATATGTTTACAATTGCCAAAACACCGACGAGAAATTCAATGTATCTTTCAACATTTACAATAGATGGATCACCCGAGGGATGAGAATCTCTTCCAAAAACAAAGGCCGTTTATATTATCTTTCAAAACTCTATATGCAACTACCCAAATTCCAAGATTATTTCCGTAAATATAAGACTACACTCCGAAAATTAGTCTATGCAGCTAAAGATATGGAAAATAACAGGTAGATATTAAAATAGAACAACCGGACCAAAACCATGTGGAATATTGTTATAAATTTACGTCACCTGAAAATCTCGAAGAAAACATTTCCCCACTAAACGATGGCAAAATCATATCGAATCCACTTGACATCGCAAATTTTTAAATTCTTATTTCTCAGAAGTAGCTAAAATAACTAATTCAATATGTCAAAACCAATGTCCGAATATATCCACCGACGTGCCTCATACTATGTTCACTTCGGAAACTAACACCAGTGAAATCATGAAAATCATCTGTTCATTAAAAAACAAATTTTCTACAGCCGTACGTGATATACCCGAATTTATTGTTAAATTTTCGTCCCACGTTATATTAAATCCACTCATAAATATATTTAATAGTTCTTTATCGGAAGTGGTGTTTCCTTATATATTTCAGAGAGCTAAAGGGAAACCTTTATACAAGAAAGGAAACAAACACAATGTTGGTAATTATCGACCAATATCTCTACTACCCATTTTGTCAAAAACCCTTGAAAAATTGTTATATAAGTGTCTTCTAGGTTTTCTATCAAAAAGTTACATTCTCTCTGACATTCTACACGAATTTTGGAAATCCTTTACCACAACCAGCACCATATTTTCTTTCTTAAATGATTTCTCTCGACCATGAAAAATTTCTCTAGGTGTTTTTCTTGATTTATCTAAAGCATTCGATATCACTGATCACGAAATTCTCCTTTCAGAATTACAATATTTTGGCATTCGTGGACTTGCGTATCAGTGGCTGACTTCTATTTAAAAGATAGATATCAACATGTCGAAATATCATAGACCGAAAATTAAGTGCTTCAGCATTCCCTTTCAGAAACAAAGCCAGTAACGTGCGGAGATCCTCAAGGTTCAATTAAAGGTCATATACTCTTCTTGTTGTATGTGAACGACATGTCGTCTTCCACATCAGGTTGCAAAATAGTTCCTTTTGGTGACGACACTAATTTACTATGTATACACGCCACGCTCAAAAAGTTTTGTCTAACCTTTCGGCTTGGTTCCATGCAAATCGCCTCCTTGAACACACTGACAAAACGGTGTCTATGTCAATTCACAATAGTATCACAAAATTTTTACCCCAGGTTTCTCTTGTTGGTCTCTCCCATTGACAATATTAATTCCAAATTAAGTAAATTGCGTTACTGATTACGAACCTCTGTTAATATTGTTAGTCCAAATATTTCCTGTTGCGTATATTTTGCAAATGTTTACTCCCATTTACGATACGACGTCATCTTTTGGAAGTAATTCCGGGAAGAGTGTCCAAACTTTCAGAATTCGAAAGAGGATTGTACGGATAATTTGTAAATCTCACCCTAAAACATCTTATAATAATAATAATATGTTTATTTACTGCAATTGGGCAGACCTTACCCGGTGGCATTATATAAGAAAATGCAATACAAAAATACATATCACAGAGAACTGAAATAAAAAATTGGTAAATAAATTATTAAACTATATGATTCAACTAATATTAAAGTATTAACTATACAAGAAAAACATTTTACCCTGAAAAATTTAAATAATTGATAAAAAAAACTTACTGCACATTTTATATCACTGATGACCCACACACTCGATTTACACCTTTCGTGCACTTCACTTCACATTTCCCTTCCCACCTTTTCTAAATCATTTATTTCCCTCGTATCACTTCACTACCCACTATTACTCCACTAGCTTCTCATCTACACTAACGTATCCATTCTTCCCGACCTGCCTAATCCTTTTAATTTGTCCATTCCCCTTTTCTTAAAACGTTTTTGAATTTAAGAGAGGTTGCTGAGCCCGATAGCGCTCTCAAGACGATCGCAGACAAATTATTCCAGCCCCTGATTGATCTATTGAGAAACGAATATTTTCCTACGTCTGTTTTTTGTTTCCTTTCACGAATTTTGAAAAAGTGATCATGTCTACCTAATCTAGTCGGTTTTTCTAAATATAAATGCAGGCTCTTTGACATCTCGCCGCGCTGGTTCGTTTTTAAGTGTACTGAACAAACATCCTAGTCGCGCTATTTTTCTACGAATTTGGAGAGGTTCTATTTTTGCATAATTATTCGCATGTTTATGAATTTAATCGCTTTGATATTTTCTATAACGATATTTGATATTTTCTATAACGATATTTGATATTTTCTATAAGGACCCTATCATTCCGATGCACATTCTTGTAGAGGCCTAACAAGGATTGTGTATGCTAACTCTTTTGTTGTCGGATTACTGCCTTTCTTTAAAATTCGTTTAATGAAATTTAGAGACTTCCAAGTTTATTGTGCGACGCTGTTAACCTGATCAGACCTCTTCAAGTTATTTTTAAACATGATACCCAAATATTTGCATGAATTTACTTCCGATATTGGATATGAACTGATTTCATAGTTTCAATTTTGCCTTAAGCGGGTACGAGTGAAACATATAGCTTTACTCTTCTCTGAATTTATTTTCATTTGATTTATAGTTATCATAAATAAATAAATAAATTTATTGTCAAAAAACAGTACAAACTGCGTATGACCACGTGGAGGGAAAAAAAACTAATTTACTCTCCGGAAGCAAGCAAGGGACCATCCCATCAATTCCGATCAAGGGCCCTAAGGCAGAGGCGGATTCAAAAAATTCAGCAAAAATTCCTAGATAAGATAAAAAGTTAGCTGCGAGTTATAATACTAATAGAATGTCAATATGTTTGTAATTTTAAGCAAAAAATTACATGTAAGTTATTATCGAACTATAGATTATTCTGAGTATAGTGCTTAAAAATTGAAATAACACTAAATTCACGATTTATTGTTACAATAGACCCGCCCCTAGACAAAGCCTAGAGAACCTGTATGATAAATCCGCCTCTACCCGAAGGAAAACCGGAGAAAAACCCGGGCCAGGATGGGGCTACAGAATTTATGTACACAAACGTGCCAATGTTGAGTACACATAAAACTAAATTAATATGAGCCATAAGACAACACAATCATGCAAGAAAATAGTTTTTGAAATTGTTATAAGTTGTTTAAAAAGTACTACAGCAATGGCGTGATAAAGCACAAGACGAATTTAACTTTTGTTAAAATCAATAAATTCTTTTACAGTGTAGAAGCACTGGTGCAGGAGGTAGTTTTTAACCGCGGATTTGAAGATATTCAATTTCATAATATCTTTTATATTCGTGGGCAGGGAATTATATAGAACGTTTCCCGAATGGTATGGTCCCTTTTGGCAAAGAGTGGTTGACACTCTAGGGCGATGAATATTACTACTATTGCGTGTATAGTGTTCGTGAACGAGACTGTTTCGTATAAAGAAAGGGTGGCACTTCAGTAATTCGGACTTAACAAACACGACTGTTTCATAAATATAAATGCAGGGAAGTGTTAATATATTTAATTCCTTGAATAAAGGTTTACAAGAGTTTCGGGGATGAGATTTACAAATTATCCGAACTATCCTCTTCTGAATTCTGAAAGTTTGAATACTCTGACCGGAATTACCCCAGAAAGTAATGCCGTAACGTATCATTTGTGGATTTCTTCAAGGTCTCGTTGCAATGTTATCCTGTCTTCCGAGTTGTTTATTGTTCAGTAAATTTTACAGTCATCCCCGAATAATCTAATATTTGAACTTATTTTCTCGGGCAGGTCGTTGATAAATGCTATAAACAGTAAAGGTCCGAGAACGCTGCCTTGTGCCACTCCTGATGTGACGTCTACTTCTTTCGAGAATATTTCCGAAACCCTAACCCTTTGCTTCTGATTATGTAGAAATTCACGGTTCCACTCTACTACCCTTCTATCTATGCCGGTATTTGATATTTTATGAATTAATAGATTTTGAGTTACTAAATCAAACGCTTTTGAAAATCTATGACTACTACATCTATGCTCTGTCCCTTGTCTAACGTGACTGCGATGTCCTGACATAACGATATTATTTGGCTTTCGCCCGGTCGGAACCCATGTTGTTTGTCATGCAATAGCGCCGTTTTACTCCACTCTTCTCCTAAATAATTTCCTATTAAGTGTTCCATTATCTTACATAACACCGGTGTTAAGCTCACAGGTCTCTAATTTGATATTGAAGTTTTACTACCTGGTTTGTGTATCGGAACTATGATTGCATTCTTCCAGTCTCGTAAACCTTTATTCAATGAATTAAATATTTTAACTCTTCCCTGCAGTTTTATTTATGAAACTGTCGTGTTTAATACCGAATTACTGAAGCACCATCCTTATTCTACACAAAACAGTTTTGTTCACGAACACATACTCGCAATAGGAATAATATTCGTCGTCCGAAAGTGTCAACCGCACTTTGCAAAAAAGGACCGTATCATTCGGTCTTAATAATTCTCTGCCCAAAAATATAAAATATATTACTAAATTGAATCTCTTCAAATCCGCGGTTAAAATCTACCTTCTACACCAGTGCTTCTATACTGTAAAAGAATTTATTGATTTTAATATAAATTAAAACCGTCTTGTACTTCATCACGCCATTGTTGTACTACTTTCAAAATATCTGACAACAATTTCAAAACTGTTTTCCTTCATGCTAGTATTATATCTTATTATTTATATAAATTTAGTTGTACGTATATGTACTCAACCCTGGCACGGTTTTGTACATTAATTCCATAGCCCCATCTTGGCCCGGGTCTTCGTCCGGTTTTCCTTCGTGTAGAGGCGCATTCTTTATAAAGAGTCGCTAGGCTCTTGCCAAGGGTCGGCATCTATTGAAATAATTATTAGCGAATTTAGTGTTATTCAATAGTAACGAATTATTAACAATACTTTCCAAATTATTTATAGCTTGATAATAATACGTACTTGTGAAATGACTTTTCTTTGTTGTGTAAATACAATATTTATTGGTATTTGTTAATACTATAACACGTGTCGAACTATTTTTTATCGTTAGGAGTATGTTGAAATCTTAAATCCGCCTGTCTTAAGGCGATTTATCGGAATTGATGAGATGTAATACTTTCCGGAAGCATGCAGGAGAACAAGTCTTGTTGTAATATAGATCAATAAACAGCCACTCAGATAGTTCGTTAAATCCGTAATGTACTTCGCTCTGTGAAGAATTGCTACATTTCAAATGGTGCCTGTGGACACTAGTGCCTGAAGTAATTAGTGCCACAGCAAAGTGGTGCAACCGTCGCTGCTGTAGATGAATAAGATTGTTTCCCATTAGCTCAAATAACATGATCGATGAGTAGCTTACATTTCATTGAACGTATTTGCAATCGTCGTGTGTGGAGGTAGTTTCAGCTGGAGTTTCCACGAACATAGAGAATCATTTCATAGATGCCCATGCACTCAATGTGTTGCGCATTTCGTAGAACTGAATACGTAGTCACTGAAAAGCTACATAAATAGTATCAATCATTTCAATAACGAACATGTCACGTCAGAGTGAACGTTGCAAATTAAATTTCGAATAATTCTATAGATTTATCATATTTTATTAACTAGTTTAATAAAGAATATCAGGATATCAATCATTTAATTCTAAAGTATGTTGGGTTACAAGTTATGATTCATTGCTTGGAAATTGCTTTTTCTTCTTACGTTATTTTATGGGCTTATACATTAAAAGAATATGGCAGTTTTCAATGCTTTCTGTGGTACTTTTGCCATATTTTGCATGTTTGTTCGTCTGACGTGTTTTCAAAATTGTTAGAAAGTTCTTCAAACAACTGCATTCCATCTAACTTGACGTACTCTTCCCCTGTAGACCTTCTTGTGGGTGTCGTTTTATATCAGAGTCCCTGGATAGTTGAAGCATAAAATGTTAGGAGGAATTTGGAGTTTGTTTTCTTGACCATTGACTTCAGGTTTTATTGAATCTGTGACACATTAACTGTTTAATTAATTCTATAAAATGATTTTTATCTTTTACTCAAATATTTTCGAAAATCATTATTCAGATGATTAAGAGACTTCCTGACTTTCGACTCATATTAAGAACATGTTGTTCATTTAAAATATGTAAGGCATACGTAAATTTTGTTACGAGAACTTATTCAATCAAATTACTATTTTTAAAGATTTTAATTCTAATTTTTGAAAATTTTGTTACATTTTTATTATCATTCGTTTTATTAAAATTCGTTCATTGCTCGATATTTGATCAACCTAGCAATGACAGTGTCTAAATTTGTTGAAAGTGAGAGAAAGAGAGGGCGAAAGTCTAAGTACTTACAACCACATTACAAATGACGACGCCCTTTGTGTAGAAGCTAGCAATGTCATTTCCAGATGCGCCACAGAAAATTCGCGGCTGAGAGTGGCAGAGACGACAGTGGTAGCAACGCTTAGTTAAAGCGATAAAGACAGCGACAGCGAGTGCTACACATCCGTGTCTGCGACAAGCACAACTGAGACTCAGCTGCCGCCGTCGAGAAGACGCGAATACGCAGTTCTCCAAAACTTGGTCGTCCTCTGTGGCTCGTCGCAGTAGCAAGAGCAGTAGCAGCCGCGGAGGCGGAAGTGGTAGCCGCGACGGAGGTGGCGCTGTCGGTTCGCTCCGGAGGGTCGCAGTGGTCATCAGTATGCGCGCTGGGGCTCAGCACGACGCTCAGCAGCCCCTCCGCTCTTCATCTCCACCCCTACCCCCTCTACGGACACACCCTACTCCTCATGTGCGGTAGCGAGTGGCGGCGGACGCGCGGGTGGTTATCGACCGCACGGCTACCATCGTGTCGCGGGGGACATCGAGCGAACGACCCGTGTCAGAGTGAGGGCGATGGGGAAAAAAATTAACAGCGCCTCTGTTGGATGCTTTTTTTCCACACCCCACCCCACCCTTATTTCACGAAATGTAAACAAAAATCTCTTCTCATTATTTGGAAATGGTAGTCCACGGATTCAGGATTAAGTGGCTATATTGAATTGTCAAACTGGAAGTTCCATACATTTTTATGAAGGTAGTTGTCCATATTTCCTAATAAATCAATGTAATCTATTCAGTGTTCCTTCCGGTAACATACTTCCGATTTTCAATCATTTCGTAGTCTTAATCAGTCTAATGAAGGTTGAGGAAGTTCACGAGATATTCAGTGCATTTTTAAACACTGAGTTATGTTCCTTTATAAAAATATCCTATAACATTACTCCAAACCGAATTCGTAAATTAATATTGCTACTGTTGAAATGTACATGTGAATAGAAACATATAAGTGTGTGCTGTGTATAAGTATGAGGAATAACCATCTCCTGGTTTCTAGTGAAAATTCTACACCTGTAAGAATATTTGAAACGTGTGGTAGTAATTTATATGAACTGGGACTTGTAATTGCTGAAATACCTATTACAATTAAAAATTTATAAAACAATTTTTATCAACGAATCCTTACATTTGACACAAATTTTCCCCTTCTTTCGAATATCTCTCAGACAGTACCGTACATCAACCTCGTTGTCTCACATATCGATGATGATGAGAAGACTCGAAATATATCAGAATGTACCGTATATTTCCTGCTAAAATCGTTAGATAATACTGAAAGTTAAATCAACAACTCTATAACGTTTTATTATTTTAGAATAACAATGCATTACAGATGGATTTTTTTTTTTTTTTTTTTTTTTTTCCTTGGGGCTTTAGGGCTCGTCAACATCAGAGGTCATTAGAGCCCATATTACAGATGGATGCATCAATATGAGTTGCATACACAATAAATTCTGCGTGATTGCTAAAAGGACAAATTCATTACTTCCATACTTGCAGTAACTTCCACACCTACTATATTACCAAAATGTATTATTATTAATTTAATTGTACTATTTACGTCTATCATCATTACAATAAACTTCAAATAAATTTTTAACATTTACACCATTTCCCCAATTTTCTCTTTACAACATCGTCTTATTTATACGAATACCTTTCACACATTTTATTGAAATTTTATGTGCTTGTTATTTCACAGTCTGTCTTTTAAGTCTGCACCTGGATCAGTACATTCTGTTGGTGAGGAGGAGTACCTATTATGTATTTTCCCAAGTTTACCTGAATTTATTAGTTCACCTAATTTACTCTTTTACTCTAACGCACTCTTTATATATTTATTTCTTTTTCTTAATTTCTCCTTAACTTATCCGATTTTCTTCACAAATCATAACAAATTAGGTAGATATTTTTTCTGTCGACCCCCGTAAGTTACAGTTCTACAATAAATTACCACAGGGTTCATCTTCTGCTTCAGAAACACAACTATATCCTTCTTCTTGTTTTCAAATAGTCCCAAAATATCCATATTATGTGGCAAATTCTATTTCGTTCATATTAAGACAATTTCAGTTTTTTTCTGATAAATACGCTTTGGCTACGTTATGCCAATTTGAATTTTCTCAATATGTGTATGCTCTTTCCTAATAATTTTGCTTCCGTATTCTGCCGTTCCTATGATGAACAACTAAACCCATATCTTACATTTTTTCTCACAATTGTCAATTCTACGCTTCTTCAACTTTGATTCTATACCTTCATTGTCATTTGTGAATGGGAAATGTCACCAATTTGTAAGTAACTCATTTTGTTTTATTTTTGAAACGACGTTTTGATATAAATTCCAATTCCTTTGAGTTAAAAGAGATTTCCTACTTAATTAAAATAATAATAATAATAATATAATAATAATTTCTTAATTGATAACACGTATCGAAAAGACCTTAAATATTTTAAATATATATTTTGAATTTAACGCATTGGCAGTGATAGTACTATTTCTTTTAACACCTGTAGTAATTTAAAACACGATAATTCTTTTGTGATAATTCGATGAGAGCCAACACTCGTAGTATACGTCATCATGCATTGTTTTAGAACAGATGCCCTCAGTGCTCGGTGCATTGAGTAGCATGTGGCACCACAGCTAGCCATCAAATCTCATGGTTTCATTAGCCCTACTAAAATAACCGTGGTACTAGAGAATAAAACTCCACTTTGTAAGATCTTGTTTTTGAAGCATCCATCTAACGTCCATTGTTCATTTTTAAGAGGGGACATTCACGTATAGTAATACCACGAGCATAAAACACAAATAAAATAAATTAAGCCATTGATTTAATTTTTCTGAGTAAAGAATGCCTCTTTAAATTCATAATAACAACATAACTTTCAAATATTCATGTTCAAAAATGCTTTATCTCACTCTATTCTTGAGTACTATTAATCTCTTGCTTCCTTAAACGTTATGCAATATTTTATTCAGTAATTGTGACTTTACAATTTATTTAGCCGAAATGATACACAATGTGTAAACATCCCACACGCTACCGAGAATATATCGAATACTCATTTACAATGGTATTATATTAATTGCAGCCTGCATGGAAGAATACTAATTAACGGAAATGGAAATATTTATACGGAGGAATTATGTTTCAAAAACAGTAAACTTAAATGTATTTCTATTGTATTCGTGAAATTTGAATAATTTACCGTCACTTCAACGCTCCATTGATTGTATCGTACTAATTGTTTCACTAATGAGTCGAGCTCATTCATATCCATGCATTCAAATGTACGTTATCAATTTGTTTGGAGATTCAATTGTCCTAACGTGGATGTACGAAATGAACTCGAATCACATTTACACAGGATTTTTTTATCTTTCAATAAAATTATAGCCTTCATGGACATGTCATTATAGGAAAAAATATTCCTTAAGTTAAGAAAAGGCTTGAGAGAAAATGAATATGTTTGTTTTTAACAAAACAAACAATAATAAAAATTATATTTATTACTTTTATATATATATNTAATGTTTAATAAAATAAATTATATCGAATAAACAAAAATGAAAACAAAATAAATGTTAATAATAATAATCGTCTTTATTATCTGTATGCCATGTTTTTTTCTTAGTAACTTGCTATTCTAAATCACAGTAAAACTTGGGAACACTTCCAATGCCGGTGTTGCTTTCTTCACCAGTATTATTAAACATTTTTTTCTCGTGATTCCCCGAGATTCCATTCGAGCCCACACCCGATTATTTATAGAAGTTTTACTTAATAACTACATAACATCCTTTTAGAGAGAAAATCTGAAAGTGTGTGTGTGGGCGCGTTACACCACGTATAAATTTCGAGTCGTAATGACGTCGTTACAATATCGTTAAAATCGTGGCAACAACAAAAAAACAACGTCGTGACGATGTTGCCAACGCTTACGCATGTAACAGTTATTCAACGTCGGAGAACGGCGTCTTCACAACTTTGTAAAAAAGGCTTATTCGCCGCCGGGTAACGACGCCATGACAACGTAGTCAACCCGTACGCATGTAACGTCGATTCGACGGCGCAGGAAAACGTTTTTTCGGCGTTTTTAACTCATCTATACACGACTCGTTTGACAAAGTTGAAGTATCATTCTTATTACAACTTTTATGGGTATTATCCACCGTCTTACCTTGTTAAATCATGTTATGTGAGGCGTGTAACACAACATTCCTATAAGAACGTTGGTTTACAACCTCTGTCTTTAAGCACCAAAGTGCAGAGTGGTTTGATCCAGAGTTCCTTGTATCTCAAAACTGAGACGCTACCACTGAGCTACTGTAATATGGTTGTATAAGCAATTTTTTTATACTTCTGTAATGCTCTGTTGTACTATTGATACCATGAATAGTAAACATGTAAAATAGTTTCCGTAAACACACAAAAAAGTAAAAGATAGGATGTCCTCTGGAAAATTAATTTTCGGAGAAAAATGCACCCAAGCAGAGTTCCAGCTTCCACTACCAAATGGCAGTGAATGACGAAACGTCGAAATTGCGAATATGATTCAGCTCAAAGTGGTTCAACCAAAGAGAAATGGGCCACAATTAACGAGAGCGGAGACACATGCGTTATTATTATTATTATTAATAATATCATTATTATTAATATTATCGTTATTATTATAACATATTTATCTCAACGTCGTATAATGAAGTCGTCTCAACGTCGTATAACGGAGTCGTCTCAACGTCGATCTCGACGTCGAGACAACGTAGTTTATCGTCGTCTCAACGTCGCATAACGACATTTTCTTGACTTAAAATTCCAAGGAACACGACGTCGGGACGTCGTTCGACTCGATATCGACGTCAAAATACGTCGAAAGTCGACTCAACGTCGGCGATTTCTGCGTGGGATGCTTATTTTACATTTCACTTACCCCTCGGAAAATCATTACGAGCTCCTGTTGGTAATTGGTCCTGTTGGTAGGTCGAATAAGTGTATTCTGCACAATATTCAAGACACCCAAAATGATTTAATTCACCGAACAGAAAAGTTCAGTACGTGAAAACAAACCTCACGAACTACACCTTATACTCTGATACATCACATAAAGGGATATTTTTTTCAGTTTATTTATTTATCCCTGATACACTGGACTTCCTCATCTGTAACTTTGAGTTTTACAAAATTTTCTTTCATAATTACTCTTTATATCATTCTTCTATTGTTTTTTGCTTCATTTTCTTTCCTTTTATTATTTACTGTATATTATTATATCCCGTAAGCTACCTAATTCATAAACAAGTTCTTTGCTTTATCAACCAAAGAACAATTCCAACATTTGTATACCATATATTGGAACCAACACACCTTGCTCTTTCATATCCATGTTGTGTATATAAAACTGCCTTTCAACTACTTCTTAAAATATAACACTTCATGAGCATGTTTTCCAACCTTGTGTTAAATATTCTCGAAAGTCTCCGAGTTCAGTTACATGAACTCTTTGAATGCATTCCTTGTTTGGAACCATTTTCTATTTCTGGGAACATACTTCACATCATTATAAACATATGTTATTTTACTCCTACAACTCTTAAAGTGTTTTGTTAGTATTTTCGTTAATGTACCCGCGAATCAAAGTTTTCTGTTTATGCAAATCCATTGGAATAACCCCAGTGAATGAGAAATGTCGCCGTAACGTAGAATATCGCAAATATATAGTTATGAACTAAGTCCGTGTCAGATGTTGTCAGTTGAAGATGCATTCCGTGAGGTCGTTACCAAACATCGCCGACAGGAGAAACGAGCGGGATGATGAAAAGCGAGGACGCAGAAGACGAGTAAGAGGTCATTTGGCAGAGGGATGGGAGGATGAGCAGGTGCAGCTGGCAGGGAACGTTTTTATGGGACACCTGCATGGTAGACGATGGGCGATGCGCCAATTGAGGAGGACGCTTAGCGACGACGCTGCATCACTTTAGTATGCATCTACCCTCCTGGAGTGCTGTGCAGACTGGTGGCTCATTTGTAAACCAGGAGGACGATGCCTCTGGAAAAGTTATGCGCTGTAACGCAATGGAGGATTCACAGATTTCCTTCCATGCGATTGGATTTAGGGTATAGTTTTAAGTAATCATTTCGATCAGTTTTACTTTGATATTCTTAGTCTGTTTACGGAGCGAAACCCCAGCGCTGAGTCCCTGTCAAATGCTTGACATGCTCTTGTAATCTCCAAACAATCTGTCTCAGTCCAAATATTGGGTATATTAGAACTCCACTGGTTATCTCTAAAGGAAATATGATTTTATATATTTTTTAATAATTCGCAGATATTCCGGTATTTTTTTAATGTAAGAAAAAGTTAACGAAGAACGATGATGAGGAAGACGAAGTAAATGATCAGAATATATGAATCGCCATTTATTTTAAGGTGAATTTTTCTTATTGTTCAATTTTGTAGTTACGTCGGGTTTGGTATCTTTTATCATTATTTTCTACTTATATTTCAAAGATAACAGAACATCTGCGATATCATTTTAAATAGTTTTTTCAGTTAGATATGACCACTAGGTAAGTAATGACCACAATATGTGAGTGGAGTACGGTTAACAAGAGAGAGACAAATCTGGAATACATCCCCAGGAGCCAGAGACACCGTGATCTTCGCTCAGTAAACAGAGTATAGATATGTGTAAACTACCAACTCAGAAGTTTCTTCAGTCGAAGGTTATACATGGTTATTCAGTTGACACTACGTGAAGAACATCAAACACTCATATGACGTCTCAATTTTGGGTTTGTAGTCATTCTTCTACTTCCATTGGGACCTTTATAACTACAATAACTGAAAGAGCAATTGCAAGACAGTGATGCAAATTATTCAAAGATAATTAAAAGTTATTTTTCAATTAATATTTCATTTAAATATTATCTTGATAGTTTAGTAATGAATTGAGAATATTCCTAATCAAATCTCACTTTTAAATTATACTATGACAAGGACGACGACGTTATAGCACACTATTTTAGTCAGAATTCTAGATTATATATGAACATTAATGTATTTTCATGTAGTTGCAATATAAAGTGACTTCAAATTGAAGAAGAAGAAGACGAAATCAGAAGAAGAAAATGGAAAATTACACGGCTTAGAAAAGATTCTTCTGCATAATAGTATTAAAACCAACCCTGTTAAAAAAATTGATTTTTCTTAGATTTAAACATGCTGTTTTAATTCCGAATTATCTATATTTCACTGCTTAAATTTTATAAATGGACTGACTTTCTAGAAGTCAATAATCCTAAAAATTTTTATTGCAACGCAATAATGCAAACACAAGTTACAACAAAATATTTAGGCAGAGGATTCACTTTGAAACTGGAAAATTAAGCTTTCAATTAATATTCGACATATGTTAACCTTTTTGCTGGGAGAAAACAATGGCAAGATAATGGGAGATTTTATTGGAAATGTATGGAGTCAAGAATCCATTCCCACAGAAAAATGAAATATTGAAACGACACAACAGTTTGTCATCCATGTTGAAAATCCTAGTATTTAGTAGATAAATTTCGCTAACGTTCTGGAAACTGTATTTGCATTATATTTTTGTGTTATTTAGTTCATATGTGTTTATTTTCAGTGGATATCGTGAGACCTTCAAAACTCTCAGCTCTGTTGTAATTAAATATAGCGAATAAAATTTTCTTGTTTCAAGGAAAACCTTTTTACGATTACTACTAGGCAAATTCAGAGCTTGGGATATTGTTATTGCTTAATACTTTAAGCTCTTTTCTACTAGAAGGGTTTATGTTCTACTTTGCTACAGATACAAATAAAGAGATTAACGAAACACGTGCACAACAGCGATACTGATTTATTTGGAGAATACCTGGGTGTATATTGATACAATTTGAACCGCGTTAATTCGTGTATAACTGATTAATCATGTTACGTCGAATGAAAATGGGAGACGGGACCGGGATTCGAACCCGGGACCTTGAGCTCTACGCGCTCATGCGCTTACCAACTGCGCCATCCCGTTCGCCTCTCGGGCCCGTCTACCATTCTCATTCAACTTGTGAAACCCAAAGACTGTGTATATCTTATGAGACAAAAACAAAATATAAAATAGATTATGCGAAAAATAATGTATATTTTATACGTAACCGAATGAAAAATTAGCAGAATTTTCCTGAAGCAAGTTTTTCTCCAAATAATTCTTACAAATCATCCTTGGCAGTAGAATTACAAAGTGGCTCAGAATGTGTTTAGGGTATCGACTACGAGAATGAGAGAGATGATACTATGTCTCAACAACAATCCCAGAACGACTATGTTCTACAGAAAACAAACGAATGATCAATTTTTAAATTCCCTGAATATTTTCATATATTTTATGTCATACATTTCGGGGTGGTTCAGGTCATGAAGCCTGTTGTTTCATCTTACTCTTATTTGGATAAAGGAATGGAGAAGAAGATATGTTGGATTGCCAGAGAATAGAAGGTATCAAACCAACACTTGTCTCGAGTGTACGAGGGAAACTCCAGCTGAAAACCTCAAGTTCTACGAACCAACAGAGGATCGAACCTGTACTGTAACCTTATTAGTGACAATATATTAAAGTAAATTTCTTCTTAATTCATTTGCGGGTGGCCTTCGCACGTAGCTGAACAGCAAGGCTTCTTCACCATCCTCACTCCTTTTCAAATTAAAGTTCCTCCCTATGTGAGTTACACAGCTGCTGCTCGTAATCTGATAGCAATGAATTCTACAACGCTCCATAAAGATTAGCTCTACACAGCTGCCTCTTCAAATAGGCTTAATCGTATAATTCTCGTTCTTCGATATTCTACGTGTAGTTAAAACAGGATGCTCTTGGCTGCAGGCCTCACGTAATCTCCTTTGCCTTGCATGGCAATGAGCGTTGTAACTTTTCAGAGATTCACCTGTTGACGGGTTCCATAGCCTCAAACAGATTTATTATCTACGAAGATTTTGGCGAACGTAGGAAGTCGCATTCATGTCTCGTATATTATAATGTTTAATAGTAATATATAAAGAATATGTAGTCATACTATCCAGTTTTTGATTTATTAAATTATAAGGTCTTTTCGGCCGTATGGCGGCAATCATTAGTGCTGACTCCATTGATGAGAAGCATTCGCCACCCGTCTGCCAGCACTGATGAGCCCTGCAATGGATTGGAAAAATTGGATAGTGTACTACGTATTCTTTATACAATACTGTGTGTACTACCAACACCGAACCTCGAAAACAAAGTAAAACTGATATATGAAGCTGAGATCTGGAATACCTTTAACTTCTAAGTATATATACAAAGTCATTGAAAGGGGGTATGTAACACATTTTACACATAAATCACTGCATCCATAGCAACTTGAATTGAGAAAATTAATAATCACGAGAAACTACTATGGGTATTCGACATCTCCACCATAACACCGCAGGGTGTGATGGGAAAAATGAATATTATTGTAGAATATTGTAATGCAAACCCCAAGTATGCTTATAAAAATAGCTGTAATTATGGATAAATAATACGCTGACGAGAAAAGAATTAGTCTCTCATATCTATTTGTTCTTACCGTAGAATGCGTGATTAATACCATCTTATAAAAATATACTTTTAACTTCAGTATTGTATTATATAAATTATATCTGTTAGAACCTTTGTTTGTCCTGGGTTCTTTGAAGAATATAAAATTGCGAATTGAAAAGTTTGTTAACTGAAACCCATCAAGAATGTGTAATGAACTGTAACGCAAGAAAATTGCTATATTCATCAACAAACACTTTCTATTTTATCTATCAGTGAAAAATAGGAATTAAGAATAAATTGCGCAACAAATCCACCAACATTAAAGAGTATTTAAGAAAAAAAATTCTTATGTACTGAACTCAAATAATTTAAGTGAGAAAAGCTGTGGTTACGCAGCTTTTTTTGTTGCGGTCACACAGCTGGTATATATTAAATTGTATTTTTCAAAACTTATAGTTTAATAATAGTTTTTGTTTACATTTGGTTTAGAATCCATATTTTATTCGCCACAAAAATGCATCAATAAAATTGGGATGTAAAATATTCCGTTCATCGTTTTTCTTTATCGGTACTGTGTAATAAACCGTCTTACTTGCCTGTGGGCAGCTCTGAAGGGGCAGTAAAGGAGGAAAATAAAGTACCAGTAAAACGACTATAAATTTGGTGGTTCGCTCAGTCAGCTCAGGCGCTGAAGTGGTGATTGCCTGATACTCCTTCCCATCATCCTTTTTAGGTTTATGTGACCTTCTGACCTCGTAATATTTTCTGCATGCAGGTAAAACTTTCATAACACGTCTTGCCATTCTCGAAAAGAATCGCAAGGGGAAAATTTCGAACTCAGCAGTCGTTTATCTCATTTAAGGAAAGAAACCAATTCGATCTTCCTTTTCCTCTTTCAAAATATTCCAAATATTTCTAAATTCGTTCTTCAAAATATTTTGTGTATTTTAAGATAAATTCTAGATGTTTCATTCTTCATACCTCCTTCTTCCCCTCGTGTGGGACCACCCTGATAATTACAATTTACTTCTTTATTTGGAAATGAATGATACATCATATATCACCTAGAATTCCACGGTTCTCCTGAAGGTAAAATTTAAATGCATTTTTCTTTTTTGTTTAAAGAAAATATTACTACTGAATGTTATAGTAGGGTTACTCATTGAAAAGGTGATAAAATGCTTTTATAAAAATGTTTTAATATCAATTGTTCAATTCAAATAAAAGACTTTTGTAAAAAATTATTTTATTGAAGTGAAAGTTTTGAAAATACATTCAAACGAAAAGAAAGTTAGAATTCACAAGAAAATAACGTATTATCTCAAATCTTGTTACTGTTGTACGAGTAATTGGTATTGCGGATTCCAGGAATGGGCGCATTATAAAACACTTTTATCAATAATTCTTCTGGTTTTAATGAAGAAACATCCGTAAATATGATGTTTGAACATTGTGCTTCCATGCTCCAGTTATGGTAATGTGCGTCTCCTCTCCTGGTATATTTTTCGCATATCAATCTATGAAGCGTGCACAAATGTATGAATCGAGTTTATGAGTTGATTGTGTGGATCAGCAAACTGTGTGAACCATTTAAAGTATTCATTGTGTGTGGCTGGAATAATTGACTTGGACAGTCGATTAAACATTGGTGGTGGTGTGTAGTGATAGGTTCTTCCGGTATGCATGTTCGTTTCTCCATTTCTCTACAATTCCAAAATAATCCAAACGCTTTGGTGCACTCGTGCACGTATCGTTCACGCTGCTTAATTCTATAATATCCTGTAATTTTAACTATCCGGAAACTGCATACAGGAACTTAAAAGAACAAAATTAAACACAAGAAATATTTAACTTGTTATAAGTTAAACATTTTATTTGATAAAAATGACATCGTGATGGCCGATTTTTATTAAAAAGAAAAAAATTAGGACAAAGAGATCCTGTGATACTTGTGGCACGGCGTATCAATGGCAGTATGGTGGTTCCACTTGCGTTCGAGCTAGTGTGTTCTAATGGGTGTATAGTATGTGTGCGTGAGCCGTGACGCAAGTCAT
This sequence comes from Laupala kohalensis, assembly GCA_002313205.1. Classification (NCBI taxonomy): domain Eukaryota; kingdom Metazoa; phylum Arthropoda; class Insecta; order Orthoptera; family Trigonidiidae; genus Laupala; species Laupala kohalensis. Next base: position 681,405 of record NNCF01127166.1, read on the forward strand.
AGGAAGAAAATTGTTTTCTACTGAAAATCACATGTGTATACTATGTTTTCTACAGAACACATACTTTCTTCCCATGCCTTGCGCCACGGCTCACGTAGCATACGCCCATAGGAACACACTAGATCGAGGGCGTTATTTAACTGTGGGCGTTAAGTACAGAACCTACCTTACATCTATTTATGAAATAATATGTTTTTTTGAGCACTGATAATGAGAAAATTAAGATCACTGCATTACAAGAAAAACCTAGGTCATTTGTTTCATTTTATTGATGCATTACCAGAAAATATTTTTTTAAAGAGATGTTTTAAATTTAAATTTAATCTTGAAAATTGATTACGAAAGGAAAACGACATGTTGTATTACCGTTTAACAAATATTGCTTCCTTAGTTTTGTAAAAAAACTAAACTAATACGTATTTTGAAAAAGATATATAAGACCTATTTATTTCATTTCATAATTAATTATATTTAATATGTACAACACACACACATACACTACACAACCGTGGCGTAGTGCTCAACGCACTCGCCTTCTACCTCTGGGGACGCCTATCATTCCACCCTATCATTTCCCCTGCCTATCATTCCCCCACAACATTCCCCCATAATCATCCACCCCCACGTCATTCATTTATATATA
>NNCF01127166.1:682130-920096 GCA_002313205.1 Laupala kohalensis
TTTAATAATAAACTTTGTCAAAAAAGCAGTTACAAACGCAGTATGATCACGCAGGAGGACAATAAACTAATATTTACTCCGGAAGCAAGCAAGGGACCATCCCATGAAATCCGATAAAGGGCCCTAAGGCAGAGGCGGATTTAACATTTCAACATACTCATAACGACAAAAAATAGTTCGACACGTCTTATAGTATTAACAAATACTAACAAATATTATATTAATAAAACATAGAAAAGTCATTTCACAAGAACGTATTATTATCGAGTTTATAAATCTTTCGGAAAGTATTGTTGATATTTTGTAACTATTAAATAGCACTAAATTCGCTAATAATTATATCAGTTTATGCCGTCTCTAGGCAAGAGCCTAGCGAATCTTTATAAAAAAATCCGCCTCTACTTGTAGAAAAACCGGAGAAAAACTGAGTATAAAGTTACATAACTGAGCTTATTCTAAAGTACCATGATAGTTATTTTTATTCAGGAGTTGTTATATAGGAGTTGGTTTTACGCGATTATTTTTTAATCTCTTTTTAAAAATATATTGATCACTCAGATTGTCAATGAAATCATTAAGGGAATAAATATAATAACATTTTTGTTTGAACTAAATTAATTATGACATTTTGATATTAGATAGATACTACTAGTTGATATTTAAGACGTTTATCAATATAAATGTTTTAATGTTCCGAATAAGATGACGAATACGATGATATATCTTCTTCCGTATTATTCAGAACTGCTACATATTATCATGCTACACTCAGAACTGCCACATATTATCACTCCATGTTATTTACTCACTTGCGTAGATATTACATGTAAACACACGAAAGACATTCTATGTTCATATCAAGACGCAAGAAAAGCTCATATCAAACGCAAGATATCGAACGCAAGACAAGCGAACGGTTGTTTACTCCAAAGAACGACAGACGTATACGCGTACCGCTTGCAAGACAAATGAACGTTTGTTTACTCCAAAGAACACAAATATCTACACGTTTCTAGTTAAAAAAAGATGTTTGTTTAGAATTCACTAGAATGTCAAAGCAAGACTAACTGACAAGAAATAAGAACACGGATGTTAGGAAGGTTCGAGAACAGCGACAAAGGATTCTCTCGACGAATCAGAGGTTGCCAAGGCGAAATAAGTTTGTTGATCGCAACTAGAAATCATTCTTACTAGAGATCCCATGCGGAGCAGATCTATGTGAAAGCGGTGACCGCTGCGTCAAACGTCATATCGACGACCAGCTAACGGATAAACGAGACGAAATTCCCTCGCCATCAGAGCTCGGATTCAGTAAAACGACTAAGTGCCAGATTGAACTCTGAGAAGTGAAACTTCAAGATTTGCTACAACTCCAATTCGTGAGTGCTGCAGGTTTACTGCAAAAACATTGTACTTTCAGGAATTGCAGAGGATTCTACGTGCCCTGCTGTTGTTGGCACCATATTAGTTTTCCACGTTATATGTTACATGTTTTATTTCTACTAGCATTCAGTTTTCGCTCACATTTAATAAGAATAAAACTCGTCCTTTTTCTGATTTTAACTTATTTATTTTGAAGGGGATTTCGCTATGGAACAACGTAGTTGCGACCTGTGAAGTAACGAAATATATCACCCCCGACAAAATAAATATAATGGTGACCCCGACGTGATCTGAACATACAATCTCACTCTACGTGATAAAATAAAAAATACAATGAGATTTGTACGTTTATTTTTAATTGAGTACTTATAAGTAAGTTACCCAGGATTCGTTTAGAGGAGAGGACTCCTGGATGCAAGCTTTATGAAATTGATATTAAAATCATTTTATCACTGTTTGTATTAAATAAACGCTTCAAAATTTCAGAACTAAGCCCTGGCTCATTCATTCATGATCTTATATATTACTGAAATTTAAAAATATAGATAGTGTAATTCTTAAATAGTGACAACTTAATAACAAAATTCATCAAATTAACATTTCTGTGTGAGTGCTAACTATTATATCTAAACAAAGCATCATGTAATATCATGTAATATCTAAACAAAGCATCTTCCATTTTAAGAAATCTTCCCGAACGCCCTTTGTATTTAACATTCAGGACTTAATTTGAAAATTAACATGAAAAATATGATACATGTTCCTCTATTTGTGCATTGCAACAGGACATTCTTATCCACCAGCACAGTATTAGTGCCCGTTTCTCCACTTTAGTCAAATGGTGGAGCTGACGACGGTTGTTCGTGAGGACTGACCTGGGGAGTTCGAGAGGACTGACCCAGGCGCCGGAATGTCGAATGCGAGACCCTGCAATAATGGCATTGTCCAGCATAATCGTTGTCACCTGCGTACAATAGTCAGCGGGATTGTCTTTGGAGAACTGCATGTTCGTTCCTCGGTGCACACATTTCTACTTGCACGGATACAGGTTATTCGTGTCCTCGAATTTCTCGAAACCGTTCAACTTAGTATGCACAAAAAAACGGTACATGTGCACAATAAGGCAAGACAGAAAGGACTTAGAGTCTCGCACGGATAGTACAGTGTGTCATTTACTTCAGAAATTTTTCTGTATCTAAATAGGTCTCGCTCAATCACTGTTTACAAGAATCTGAACAATTCGATTTCACAAGAACCCGTCCACCTCCCTCTCCCCGTGTGTCGCCACCCTAATATCGAAAATGAAAAAGTGAGTTGGAATTCTGTTCGTTGTATTACTTTGCAATTGTATCCTTTTTTCAAATATTCATATTCTACCACCCCAATTACATTTCAATGTGATATTAACTTTTTACCTAATTTATTTATTTATTACACTTTTGCTTCAGAATGCTCGTCTTGATTTAGTTTAGTTATTAGTCCTACAACATGTAACAAATCTCGTTAAAACAGAATATGAAACGTACTCCAACTATTATCATTGTTGTTTTTTGTGCCTGTTCCCGGTGTGGGATAGGTAGTATAGGCTGTGAAGAATAATAGAAAGACAAATAGTTCGTACAGTTGTGACATGCTTTCGCTAACCTGGTGACCCGATTTTTAGATGTTAGATTTATAAACTGAACTACAGTAAGAATTAAGCTGCACGAACTTACAACAGTGTCTTGTTCAGGTTTCAAACTCGCAACATCCAGTTCTGTGGTTCCTATTCTTCCCACTTAGGTTTGAAACACCCAGGATGATTTCACCACGAACCCCACGCTAACATAGTTAGTGTGTAAGTGACAGAAATGTGTGTCTGGAGTGCTGTACGTCATGTTGAAGCCGCTGCTTCTGTTATTCGGGCGCGATCTGCAACGGCGTTATGGACATATTGTGTAGGTAGTACCTCTGTTGCAGTTCTGTGCCTACGGTCAACTCGGACATCTTTGTTATCTTCCATATGATTTTTTTCGCAGAGTTGATATGAGCTTTGTCATTCTTTCTAATTTCCAGTGATCATGGATTGTTTTAACCTTCTTTAAAATATGATTTTTTTCACTACGTTTCACCGACAATTTCATTCTGCTAAAAATATGTAATTTTATCATATTTAATGTAAATGAATGGGTAAGAAACATGTAATCATGTTGCAGCCTAAATGTTTTACCGCGCCTCCAGAGCAGTGATTTCATCGTACGATGCGGAGCAAGAGTGCTTCTAATTTTCTAAAAAGTTCCTCTCAAAAAGTTTTTATTTATTTTCATTTTATTAAATTTAAATATTGTTTCGAAAAACGGATTTTCTCGAAGCAGACATGGAATAAAATGGTCCATATAAATTACCATTAAAAGAATTAAACTTCAAAAGAAAAAATTGTAAAAACAAACAGTTGAACTTCGTGCATTTTATTGCGAAACGTTACTAATAAAGAAAAGAAAACAGCAGAGTAAACTGAATATAAACGAGTAATAATTCTGAAATCTTTAATCTTGATGATTTTCTTTAACACTGACAGCTAATAACCATCATTATAACGTTAACATTAACTCGATGAATTTTGGTGATGCAGATGTAGGATTCTTATTCCATATTTACTAATAAAATCTCATAACTTATAGTTGTAATAATAAATGACATAACTCTAAATGTTTATGAAAAGTAACTGGAACTTGTTGGTTCATCTGGATAGTTTGAAAGATTGCTAATCTGTTAATGCGTTGAATATAAATTCCTATTTAGAGTTATGTCATTTCAAAGTCCTAGATCTATTACTGTTTGAAAACTAAGATTTTCCTACATTATGACTCGATTAAAATTGTCATATTCGAATGATTTAATTGCGAATAACCTTAAATATATCATGAAGAAAAAATCTACGACAGTTGAAGTCATATAGTAGAAATAAGTTTAGCAAATATAGCTGTAAATAATGTACGATGAAGTAAATAAATTAATGCAATAAATTTATAAATATGATGCATTTTCTGTCGAATGAGGCTGACTGTGACACGTACGCAAGTCCAGTGGCAACGTCGCATCACTCCCCGTAGCTGTGTTCTTTTGCTCGAATCTTCATGAATAATGACCGCCTTCGTTAACCCCCAACCGCGATCAGAAACTACCCTCCACTTTAAGTCGCCTCCTCTCCGGAGACTCGTAGCTTATTCAAATGATTCTTCTCAGATCACGTGATCGTACCTCACTGCGTTTTCTTCATTTCAACACGACGTACTATTTTTATATCCTTCAAATGCACCTCCTTAATTCTATCACATTTGTGGAAGGAATTTTTATTTCTAGAGAGATTTTATCCCTCGTCGAGACAATTATATTGGGCAGTGCATATGACGTAGACATATATGAAAATAAAACTGATTTCGAGTCTTCAGTTAATTTGGATTAGGGTAATTTTCGTTGCGCGCCGCTTTGAAACTCTTTTAAAAGGAATGATCACGTATGCTGAGCTCTCAGTTTTAATTAAAACGTATTCAGTGCTTGTGAATGACATTTCATTACAAGCAATCGAAAACATTTGAAATTTACATTGTATACAAAATATCATGTTCCATGAGATTTTGTATTTGTGTTCTATTAACGCCACTGTTTATAAAGATTAGATACATATAGCTCCCTTAAAACTAGATTTTAGCCCAATATTTGATTTTTATATGGCTCAATGATAAATAGTTTTTATTTTAGATTATTTTGATATAGATGAATTCCAGAGATTTCATTTGTTACATTTAAATCTTACACTCCACATGAGGTTGAAATTATAATAAAGTGCCGGATCATGCATTATATGACTGACCAATGCAAAGAGCAGTGAAGAAAGAATCATCTGGTTAGAAACAAGAAACTCCCCGGTATATTTCAAGCACATTGAATGTTGTGTAACTCCTTCCCAGGTCTTAGTGATCTAAGGTTTTAAATGAAGGGAATTTTTATTTTATAGCCCTAAATGTCGCAGGGTTTTTTTCAGTAAATTTTTTTCAATTTTTGAGTGTTTTGTAATGTACTTAATATAATATAATGAATGAGTACTTTATAATAAACTTCGTTCTTTATATGATATTCCCCCGTTGGCTCCTTCCGGTTGTGAAAATTGCAATCAATCAAAAGCAGTGAAATGAACTCAAAAGTAAAATACTGAACCTTTTTTCTGGCACTGAATTTTTCGTAGCAGCTTTTATTTAGTTATTTCAAATGTGCTTCGAAGCATGTATATATTTTTATGGTTGACATTGGTTCACATCTGTAAATGTTTCACGGGGCACAACTTTCACTTACGAGCAACTGATAATTAATTCATAGTTTCAACATAAAAAAAGATCCTACAAAAACATTTTCACAATTTATCGCTCATAAGCTTATTGCGAGTCAAAGTTCACTCGAGAATATTACAGAAAATATTCGTATTCCTTCATTTAAAACACATTAAATTTGAATTATTTTGACTAGACCTTACATGTATCTACGACTGCTGCGAATGGAAGATATGAATGATATATTGATTATATCGTTACAGCGGCGAATGTATATTGATTATAGCGTTAAAACCCCATCGTGACGTATACTTTCAACCCACGCGAGTGAACTTCCGTTATTTGCAAAGCTCTCCACTCATGATAGAGTAGGAATCAGCACATTGAAAAACTAGATATTGCCTTCTGCACACTTATCGAGCATTGAGGAATTGGTGTAGTGAACTTGATCCACATTTATAAGTTTCAATGAGGAAACAAATAACATGTACAATGAGATAAAAAGGTAGCGAATTAGAAGAAGTGTTCATGATTGTTTTAAATTAACTCCAAAATTCGTTTACTTCAGCTCCGCAGTTAACTCGTGTACTATTGTACATGGTGCATGATTTATCACTCTTCATTCACCCGCGTTTGTCCCGTATGATGGCGCCTATGGGTCTATATCTGGCTACAATTTCTCTGAGTTATGAGTGTTTTAGCTTTTGTTGGTCACAGTTTTTATGGGTGATGAAGCCCGCCTTTATGTAATCTCTTCCAGATTTACGTGACATTCAGGCGACAAAATGATTTACTACCTTCCTTTTTGTTACTTTTGTGTGCACAGTCGAAAATTAACTTCTCGAATGTGTCCATAAATTTTGCTTCTCCATAATAGTAAGATATTGAATTGAAAATGGAACAAGTAATTTGAGAAGTACAAAGCTTTATTTAATCTCTATTCTTTAAACTCAATCCTCAATAAACACAAATCATTGACGTTTTATCTAGATTTTTTTTTAAAAAATGAACATATCTAGGTGATATTTTAATTAACTCGATTCCACGATTTGTATAACGAAAATTATAATAATAAAATGAGAGATTATGGGAGTGCACATGGAAGGATTATTAAGTTGAACCATTCATCTTCTATTTCTTTCAAATTCAATACTGTTAAGAAGATTTATTTTATTTTTCAACAACCTCGGTAACAATATTAATATTAAGATAGGTAGAGCAATTTTCTATTGAATTTTTCAAGAACCACGAATTATTTAGCACCTCAATAGTCAGAAGATATACATAAGAGTAGAAATACTATTCGCTTTTGACACAAAAAGTTTTCTTACAATAATAGACAATAAATATGTACACTAAACCATTAATCTCTACTTAAATGATTGAGGCCATTTACCTACCTAGTAACTTGCTGTAATCCTCATTAATCTTATATTGCACGCATTTAAAACAGTATATGCTGCCGGATAGTTCTAGTTAAAATATTTATTTCGTGACTTTATTTCTACTTCTTAGGAGGATTTTATAATGAGAAGATGGTAATTTTTTTTGTGGGGCTTTAGGGCTCGTCAACAGCGAGGTCATTAGAGCCCTTAAAGCTTGTACAGGTAGGGAAAATGCAGTTACGCACTAGGGAGAGCCAACATGACTCTCCCCGCGTGTGGGACTCGCCGAAAGACTCAGCCATACCCACTAAAAACCCTCCTGCATTACAACTCAAAACACAAATTCCAACATATTGCAAGACTTTACTAAAAACATTTTTTTTTAAAGAAGAGGAAAGAGGAAAATGAAAGATACCCTAGCCCTAATAGCGTCGGGATCGAAAAGAACAAGAAGTGACCAAGGATGTCAGAAAAGAGAAAGGAAGGAGCATGGCACAAGTAAGTGGAAGTAATGCCAGGCTCAGCTCGGGGCCCCGTGTTCGCCAAACACGTACTTACTAGATGTAAGTCCCCTGGGGGGAGAAGATGGTAATATCTAAATAGATATTTATTTTCAATGCTCTGAGAATATTAACAGCTAAATTTTATGTTAAAAATTTAAAAAATTAAGATTACACCTACAAATATAAGTGGACTTTTTAAACATCCCCAAGCTGCAATTGATTATTATGAAACGAAACATTAAATTAAAATTGCTTTACATATTTAAAAAATAAATTAACTTTATATCACCGTCAGTTCATATTAGTCGTCCATTTTACTTACTTTATATCTAAAGCGTCATTGAAGCATGTGAAGTACAAATACAAAAGAATTCACTAAAATATATGTGAATATGTGGTATTACATATTGAACACAAATAGAATAACTCTGAAACTCAATATAATAAACATACTGAAACTAATAAATACTATGAAACTAAGAATGTTAGGAGGTTAATATCATTGATTTCACTCAGCCAGGTTTTAACCTTTATGGAGAATAATTTGAAACTGTTAATTTCTTTAATATGTTTTGACAAAAGGTTAAAACATTTGGATCCCAAGAAGACAACGTTTTGGAAAAAAATTCTTCTTTACTTACGATTTAATAAATACTTGTTGAGGTTTATTAAGTTACCACTTGTGTGAGTGAAATCTCTTTAACTTGTTGGAATATCGTCAATGTCGCAGTCAAATCCTTCCTCCATCTCGGAACAACTACAACTTCAGAGAGAGAGGAGAAATTGTGTCGACTGTTGTGGCTTTGTCGAAGGCAAACGAACGAGCGAGCGAGCGAAGGAGTGTGGTTGTTAGCTCGCACCAGCAAGCGAGAGCGGGAAGGAAGAGAAGGGAAGAGATTCGGCACAGATGGAGGAGAGGCCTACGGAAACAATTGCCTGCGCTGCCGGCAGAATCGCATTCTATCGCGTGCGACTGGCGACAGAAGGCACCGACTTGCGGCGCGACGATCCGATAACATGCATTCAAAACTAGCAAAGTGACGGCGCTGCCTGTCTCTTACTCCTCACACTACCTTTGATTTGACAACACGGTGGACTATTAGTGCAGTCTGCTGCAACCATTCGTGATTTCTTCTCTGTCAATATTGAATATTTCTTCCCGATTTGTTTTATTAACCTATTTCGTTTTTATTGCCTGTTTTACAAATCCATAGGACACATATTCTATCTTCTCAATATTTAACCATGATATATTTTATTCTCTTCCTTTTGTCTTACAAAGTTTTAGGTACTAATTTCTGTACAAATCAATATTAAAATTTTATAAACTTATAAGGATTACCCGAGCATATGATCATTAAGAATTTTTTATTATGAATTTTTACTACTGAATTGTTGTGTAATCAGTTTGCCAATTGTCTTGTACTTGCACCACATATCTCTGAAAGACGACGATAACTTTTTCCAACGCCGCTTTTGAACTTAAATTACCAAAGGGTCCGACTTAAAAGAACCCCTATAATATTCGAATGCAAAACTCCATCTTTCGTTGCAACACATTTTGTTACAGACATTCGATTGACCCAACTTAAATGAACTCGTCGACAATTACGCCCACGCGACGCTCATAATGCTACTTGAAAACTCGCACGGAATGTCCTCAGAATGTATTCTATCTTATACAATAATTCTCTATTAAAGGTATTTCCTGCAACTGTGGTAGGTTTCATTGTAGAATTGTTGCTTGAGATTATTCTTTGCTAATAACCATTGTAATGAAATGGAAAAAAATATTCCAGTCCATTATGAATCAGTTCTTCTTATTATTAAAACAATTTTCAACTGCAGCACTTCAGAGAAATTACAAAAGAATCAATGCTGTGTAATATATGAATCACTTTTATACTTTCAATGATTTCTCAAAAACGGTTGTTTTAATTCTGGACTGAGGTAAAATTCTTGAAGCACATCTTCTAATAGTTCGTTGACAAGTCACTATTTTCTGTTCCGGTGCACGAAAAATTGACACATTCCACAGAAAAGTAAATTTGACCAGAAAATGTAAGCAGTATACGAAATTGCATATATTTCTTCCGTATATCTATATGTGGAGAGAATATGTAATTACGTTCAGACAGGCATTATTACTCCACCTGTTCGCCTTCCGCAACTGTAGACCATTTCCACTCAGACCTAAACCCCGGAAGGTCATTCCCCGGTTTCGATTCCCCACTTCGCCATTTTCACCTGACTGAAAGTTATCACAGTACAAGAAATTGTTGACTACTGTATGCATTTGGAATATTTTTTAACGCTTTGATCTTTTCCATAATTCAACAAATTAAATGGACCGAAAAAAGATTTCCGTAGTCGAATTTGAATAAAATTTCATTTCTACTCTTCAAAGCTCACATATTTGCATATTCATGAATCATATCCGTATTTGATGAAACCTCAAATTCGTAACGAGAGTGACATAAATATTATTGACTTTTCTGAAATCAGTTTCGTTTATAGAGAACGCTCATAAATCGAATCGGGAAGTAAGATGACAAAATATCTTAAATGAAAAAGAGTTATTTTAAAATGTTTCATTCAACTTAATATGTATGTAATTCACGTTTCGTTCATCTAAGGGCCACGATGACGAATGCTAGTAAGGCCCAACTTGACGTGAGTTCACTCACTAGACACATCGTGAAGCATTTTGCGGGTCTAGATGGAATCGACAATCTAGAGTATTACAGCTGCGGTGGTAAGTCGGAGAGGGTAAACTTTTCAATCATCGCAGCTGTATGAACTGAGATACAGAAGTGAAAAGCTACAAACTTTTCTCGCCCCACCTGGAACTGAACCCGGGATATCTCCGTGGCTCACCTTAATATATTTTTATAACTATACTTTCGCAATATGAGACTTAAAATTAGCTTTCCTACGCGTTGAAACCTAGTAAAATAGTTCAGAAGTCATAATTTCTGATACTGAACTATCCGAATAGCGATGAGATAAATTCCTAAAAACGAGACAGAAACGACATTGTGACATGAACGACATGCTTCTAACTTGAGGCCACCGTTACCATGTCATCCCATGTTTTTGTTACCGTGAACGAATCGTTCTTTCGTAGCACGGGTAGAAGAGATTTGAAGAGTTCGATGGAGCACGAGAGACCTATTCACTAAGAACTGTAATCACAGTTGCGCCTCTGTCCTGAATAGAATAGCAAAACCTTCGTCTCCTGCCAAAGGTCATGGCAGCACTCGACTACCTATCCACCAACTACCAATTCCTCTTTCCCATTCCGCCATTCCCCATTGCAAACGCGATACGAACGAATTCTCACTTTCTCCACTCCTTTTACAGATTGAACCAGCGACGTGCTTTGTTCTCCTGAATATTTCTTCTCGAATACGTATTTAGCGCTGAAACTGACTTGGTGTTCTAGCTATGGGTGATCAAATGTGTTTTGTTGGAAGTGGAATTCTCTCCTGGGAGCTTATCTGGCTTTTTATGTTCGGGTTATCTTTTTTTATGATCGTTGGCACTGACAACGCTGCGGAAATTCATTTTACTGTTTCATTTGTATGTGGGAGAATATTGATTTCCATCAATTGTTTTTAGTGTTACAGCGCATTTACTTATTTTACTAGATTGACAGAGGAGATCACGTGAATAAGGTGGTTTAAAAAATAAAAGTCGCCGCGTAGATTCGGGATAAATTGTATTAACATGATACGATCTTCATAAACTACAACAAAGCTTTCAATGGTGAAACAATTTCTCGTGTTTTAATTATCACGAATACCAGTGGATTCTTCTATTTGAGTCTCATGGAAACTTTATTTGTAATTTCACGAGAATTTCCCGTTCGTTTTTCCATTTCCTGCACTTCAAACTTGCACGCGCTACTTCCTCCTAATACCGATACCTGTAATATTAAAGGACTTGAAAGAGCATTGTTTTAATTTCAGGAACTCGGTTCACTGCGATTTGCGCTGAAAAAAGTATTCAAAGGTTTAAAACCTTTCTATGCCCAGTTAAGTCGTTTCAAATATTTTTGTTCGCTAGCATTCTGGATTACGAGGAATCGGCATATATAATTTCCTTAAATTATTATTATTATTATTAAAAATTTAAAAAAAAATTGTAGTTTATTAATAAAGAAATAAAATAATTTGGATTAAAAGGGTTTCTTTATTTTCGATGTTATTTTTCAGAATTATTAACTTGTTCGCAATGTATTGTAATTTTTTCGTAAGGTCTTTAATTAGTTTTTATCTTTTTTTAATGTACTTACCTGATATTTCACAAAAAAAATTTTTTTGTCTTTAAGTTTTTGTCAATCGTGTAATACTACATTTGCTTGAAAGGTGGTAGCTGTCTTGTTTCTATTTTCTTGTTCTATTAATATTTTTTAAGCGATCCATTTAAAAGCGTAGTACTCATCTAGGAATTATATAACTGACAATAAAATATGCAGATTCGTAATAAACATTTTAAAATATTGTATTACTAGCTTATTGCCCTCCGTTGTCGGGGATATTTTTTAGATTAATCTTAATTTACTCAGGAAAAACTAAATCATTGTATATTGTAAGAACAAAATACTTTTACTTACTGGTTCTTAAAAACATGTACAGTATCCTAATTTTTCAAATTTACAATAATACAATTGTAATAAAAAACTTAACTGTGTACACTACACCTTTTTGCAGGAACCGCTGAGGTCGAATTTTCACTTCCGAGGCATGACGCGACTATACCATTTCATTAAAATTCTTATAAGATATAAACTATTAATCGAAATTTTACACTTACAGACGTTTCTTGTCTTTGTTAAATGCACAAAACAAAGAATCCATTAAAGTTGATGATGATTGATTTTTTTCCTTCTTAAATTACTCCCTTAAATTGAAGTATTTTTGCACATTGGAGTATTTTATTTTTAATAATGTTTTATCGATAATGTAAGTTAATTTTTGTAGTAGACATGCTGACGTGGACTTTTTTGTAAAACTCTTTGATGCGAACAATTTTTGTATTCGTAGTTGTCACCAACAGTTTAGGCAGCGTAAGCAAATATTTTTTCTTTCCCGATGTCATCGACATTTATTGTCAAAACCTATTTCCATTTTCTTATCGCACATTTTTCACACACGAGGGTTTTAAATAAATATTTAAATAATTTACATGGGTTACATCCCGTACGAATAATGTGATAGTTCATAAAAATTAAATTGATTGAATTTGTATTTGGGTTCAGTATCGACAATGATAACGAAGTTCAGTCAGTAATATTTTGTTGAAGTAATGTTTTTGTATTCATTTGAAGAGACAGCAATCGACTGAGCACACAAAGTACCTCATAGTATTTGTAATTTTGATAGGCCATAGATTATTATATGATTAATAGAACACAAATGTATAACTCCAGTTTAATTATTCTTCAGAAAGCATTGTGATATTGATGAGTTTTGATATACGAAAATAAACATGTAAAACACATTTTTATTTTAGAGCTTCTTGTCCTCCTTTCTTGGTATTTCACATACATTGGGAAATAATAGAACTTTATTTTTATTTCGTCAGACCTTTCGACCCCCTGTCTTCCCAGCGACTCCGCAATAGGAGGGACTCGTCAATTATTCTTCTGTCATTTTGTGTTCCATGTGACGCAATATTCACTCTCCTTTGGGGAAATGATACACCAGTGGCGATGTAAGATGAGGACTAGCGCTTGCAGTCAAAGGAACATTTGTCGTGTGGCAACGAATCGATTAAATTGCGATACTGTGCCACTCATTCTCATTCTCTGAAGCCTGACTTTCCGTCTGTCACAGCGAGCTCTGTAACCTACCCTGAAAGCAAAATCCTCTACGATGGGGGTGAGGTAGGATATGGTTGACGTACGGTGAAAAGAGGTTCAAGTGGTGATCTTCATGGCGAAATCTGCAGTAGTAAAAATTTGAATTGAATACAAATTGAATATATTGAAGGAATTCTTTCAGATTGAGTATCAATTTTGTTCAGGATTAACACTAAAGAATCTGTGGTATACAAGGAAATACCGGGGATCCTCAATGGTATCAAATGAATGACTAATTATTCCATCTATTAATTTTTAGCAATATTGCCAATCTTGAGAGAATTCCAATGATTTTTTCAATGAATAAAAACTAATTCAAATAATATTATAATATAATAAAACACCAAATGAAAAATAGACCTCGCGTTTTGCGCTCTTATGGGTTACAGATATTTTCCTCTTATGTTCTCAAACTAATAAATGTAAATGAACTCAAGTTGTAAAACCTGCCTCTTATTATAATGCAAATTATTCTTGATTTACAAAATAAAAAAATGTATATTTCAAGATACCTAATTTTTCAACTATATTTATTTTGTATCATAATGAATACTGTACTTGAACTCTGACTTTTCTTTATTGTATATAGTGTATGTTCGTTACACGTGAAATGCCAAAGCACATTATACCGTTCGACTGTTTTATCACCTTCACCTGTAAAACCTGTCTTACTCCAGGAACCCCTTCGTGAAATGTGTACTTATCATGATTGCACCAATTAAATGTACCTTATCTTATTTTTATACATGAACAAATTAATTGTTAGCATTAACGTGTTTTTAATAATAAGTAGACAGTATAAACTACTCACGTCGAACTAGAGTAAGATATGGATTAATTAAAATAATTAAATTCTGTGTATTTAAACAAATTATTCTCTTATTGTTTAGTTATAAGAGTACGTTGCGCAAAAGTCCTGTTAGAAGTTAATAGAAGAAAAGTCGTTTCTTAAAGTCAACTTTCAGTTTCATATTAGAAAGATGTTGTGAGGGAACGTCTGTCAATTGGCAAAGGATGTGCTCCCAACTTTTGTTCAGATAAGCTGTCGTTTATATTAGTTTTACCAACGGAATTGAGAAAAGCGCACAGAAAAGTTTAGAACTTAAAGAAAATACAAAGTAATTGAAATATTTTTAGAGTTAAAAGATTGTGTTTTAAGTAAGGTCAACTACTTATTTTCCGATCCTTTGTAGAATGCCTTAGTGTAGATTTCTTATGTGTAAGATTTATGCTTTTTCTTTGTTTTTTATTCTATAACATTTAAAAACATTAATTATAACAATTAATATAACGAATAAAATATAATATTGAAAAATATTTTAAGTAACCTAAAATATGTTACGTAATTTTAAGTAAACTAAATATGTTACGTAATTACATTCAGGTGTTTGGAGCACTGACGCGTACTGACATTTGAAGAACAGTTCAACGACACTTTAACAGTACAGTAAAAGTGTTTTAAAACTGTTCAACTCGGCCATGGCCCTGAAAAAGACCAAACCAGGTTGAATTAGCGATAGTGAGATGAAATAAAATCCTATGCTGAACACGAAAATCGATATGGATGGCCCCTAACGAGAATTTCCGAGTTGACACTCACTACATTCCCAATAGTAGCTCTCAAAACATGGAGTTAGGCAGGTATCATGCGATCATGTTTCTACGTGTAGGAACGAGGAAAGGAAATAAGTAGAAGTAGAATAGTTAGAAAAACAAATTTTTGATAGATATGTTGGGAAAGATGTAACACTTGCATTTGGCAGTAAAACCCTGGTATTAGGAATAAGGTACAGGGTCTGTACAGAAAACTAATAGATAAAAATATAAAAAGTCATATTTCTATGTCATATATCTATGATCAAAGATATATGATCAAAAATATGACCGTGAACTGCAAAAAACTTTGATCATAGTTCACCTATGATCATAAATCTTTCTCATAGTTTCTTGTTGAGAGAAACTTTGATCATATATTTCATTATATCTTTGATCATAGATATGATTTAGAAATATTACCGAGTAATACGGACCTTAAGAACACTGTGCCACACTTTGACGGAAACGGAAATCATTAAAAAACTATTTATTTTCCACCCTTTTATTCAAAGTGTTTTTGTCCTCTGTGTCATTCCTCGTAGTCGTTCACGATACCCAAACAATTGACATGTAGATACAGCATTTCAAAATGAAGCGTACGCTAGTATTAACTGATGCCTGGACCCAACACAAGCATGGTGAATGCAAGGCTACTCTTGGGACGTTGCGTTTCCCTTTCGGGAGAGTGTTTATTAATATAAGACCGTCGACGACGCACAGCGCAGCTGCGGCTATCACGCGCAAACACAATGAATAATTAACCCCCTCGTGGTCATGTAGCGGCTGGTGAAGGCGATGCAGGGGGTGGGGGCTCCAGAACGACCCTATCTGCCCTGCTCCGACTCTCCCTGCTCTCAGTGAGGCGGTGGGATGTGGAAGTATGACACATGCGTCTTAAGTTTATTGGTGATTTGATATTTAAGTGTTGGGTCGTAATGAAGTAAGTGAACGAATTAATTTTATGCAAATAAACTATTCCATATCTCTTATTGTTTATCGAAGATTTTTGGAAATATTTCTTGACTGATCATTTTTGTAATCTTTATACTACCCCCATGCAACATATTTCAGCGTAGTTTTTACATATCTTTATGTCATCCCAATGAAAAGGATAAAACGAACAGAAATTAACAAAACATATTTATTGATTAAATTTAAGATCTTTTAATCTATACATGGAATATACTTGACAGAGAAATCAAACTTAACAATGGAAGAGATTATAACTTCTCCAATAAAATTTTTTTCAACGTAAATTTAATATAAAACATTGATTGGTTAGTTCTTATTAACAATACGTTTAGTCACGGAAAAATGAATAAAGAGAATGTACAAACATGCGAAGTATTAAACATTGTACACATCTTTTATTTTTATTTGTTAAAATAATACGGGAAATATTGTTTTGCATTAAAGATTAATGATCTGCAGCATACTCCTTTTCCATATTCTCTGCTTTAATGTTTCGTATAAAAATAAAAATTATATTGTTAAATAATCGAAATAATCATTTTATACTGTTTGAATGACTTAGTAAGTGTTCACACAAACACAAAATATGCCAGAAGATTCAGCTTTTCTCGACACAGCGCCTGCTCTGAAGCAGGTTTTTGACAAGAATGAATGCAAGGAAGATCACTCCAATAAAAAATATACACCTATTGTTGAAGAAGAATTAATCTCATTGAAGCTTATAAAAAACAAGATTTCATTGTCGTGAAGAAATTCAATTGCCTCGCCAATAATATGTTCAATCAAGAAATAATTCATATTATAAATAATGTGAATGAAAAATAAATGTTTCAATATGAAAAAATGAGCATAAAACAAATTATATACGATACAATACGAATTTTTTCTCCTTCGTCTCGTTCTCGTACAGAGGCAGCCCTAAAAATATACCATAAAAAATGAAACAGATGAATATCATATTATTCGACGGTCAAGGTCGAGCTACCGCCGCGCTCTCTGACGCAGGAATTCAGAGATATTTCCTTGAAGCCTGTTAATCTTTAGCCGGTCACTGGTGCGCCCTGGTGGCGTAATTTTGGACTACCCTTTTTGCGAGGGAGTACACATCTGCTAATTCAATGTTGCCAGCCGCCGGACAACAGGCTACTAAATAACAATTTAATATATCTTCAAGGCGGGAACGTCAATTCTGACGAACTGCGCAAGCGCGTGTAGTAACTGTAAGCAAGAGGTGTCTGCACAGTCCAGGTGTATCTGATATGCTACCTGCAGGTTCATTTCGAAACAGTAAGAGAATAGAATAGCTATGTGAAGCTTAAATTATACATGAATTTTATTTTGATCTTATTTTCTAATTAATGTCTTTCCGCAACTTCATGTTAAAAAGAAACAAAGAATTATGTGTTCCTCGTTTAAATAACTTTTATTTACCTTAGCTGTACTCAAAAATGAAAAAATGAATTAAACTTCATTTAAAAATAAACCAAATTACATTGAAACGTCGATTTACTTATTATTCATGAGTACTTCTACAACAGTGCAACTACTCGAGAATTGCAAATTCGCTTTTTCTAGAAAATACATGATTTGCTTGAGCAGTCTCTTAAGGGTAGTATGAAAAAACTGTTGGACTTTCGAATGGCGTGACTGAATCCAAGCACCGCTATTCCTCCATCCCATTTAGTATATGTGTTCGCGAGTTGATACAAGAAAAGGTCCCTTCAGATCCATTGTTTCAAGTGGCCATTTACTTTATGATATGGTATTCATCTGGTGGTGAAGGATGGGTTGAAATGTAAGGATAACATATTCTTTTTCTCGAGGATGAAGATGAGAAATGTGATGTTCAGACACGATGTATTCTCAGAGACAACTCATTCATACTGGCTGGTATCTCTAGCATAATCATGTGACAGTCGTTTGTGTCAACTCAAATTTGTCCTGCAGAGTCCTATAATTTTAAGTTGTATGCTCTAAATTTTATGATAAAACGATGGTTAAGATTTAAATATCTTTTAGTGGTATTATGTTGCGTCGGTACATATTTTGTGATTAGTACATTTTTGGATTATAACTTCTAGAGGAACACTGGTTCAAAGATCATTTCAATGTAAAAATCGTATCTGGTGTTACATTATGTACTGGTGTTACAATATGAGTAAAGTAAGTCTCAGTTTTAATTTTTGATATGATTTTCGGTAAAATACAGCATAACGACGTAAGTGACATTAAGCTTTCTTTAAATATTTTTGAGTAATTAAATAGAATGTCTTCGTGTAATTGTGTCTTTACAAACCTAAACAATTTGAACGTATTTTGATGATTGTTTTCCTTCACCAGATTTCATCTTGCTATGAATTTCATATTTTCTCAGGATCGCATAATTTTTTCGGGTTTTTACTTCCAAGTATTTTTAATTTAGCGAGGTAGTTATTTTTAAAAAGGTAAACTGTTTAATTGCAATCTGCTATACTGGAATATCCAAATTAACTCAAATAACTGCATGGTTTTTTGGTTATACATAATCGAAAAATTAATTTCAACTTCCCTGCTTAATTTCATATACATATACTGTAAATCATTTTATGACGTTCTTCTGAAATATTTGACGTATTCGAAATGGAAGAAGAATTATAAAGTAATACAATTTGTTTTCTTGTCGCTAGTAAATCATAATTTTAGTTAATATTAATTCAGATAGTACTATTTTTTAATTCATAAGAAATCGCAAAATGTTTCATTATCTCTAACCAGTCCTTCACAGTTGGTATAAGAGTAAACAAGTGGAAAAACAGGTGTAAGATAATAAAACAATTCTACGTACTTAATGCAACATCCATTATACGCATTACTCGTTCCTCTTTGTGACCCCTACAGGCTGAATCGACTGGGCAACCGATGGCTACAATTCCCTGCTCATGTGACCCACCCCTCAGATGCATTACCCATACAACCTCCACATTCGAGGGCGCGGCTATGCACGGCATGCGCATTCTATTTGCCTTTATTTTATGCTACCATGGTGGCCAGTATATCCACGTTTGTGCCCATCAACACCCCACTCATAAACAATAAACTGATAATGTCGTCGTAATTGATATGTACTTTATCCGAGAAATGTTATGGTGTGTGAACGTTTTATATTGATGAACGTTACAGAATGTTACATAATTTTTACTAAATTTTTCAAATATGGTCTTTGTGTTTTCTCTGTTTAACTTGGTATATTTGTTTTGACATTGTTATAAAATTTTCATCGCGTTTATTTTATGTTCCGTTCTTATTATTTTTATTCTTGTTGTTCTTTAAATTTTGCATTATCCTTTTAGTCCAGCCATTCATGCACGAATCAAACTTCCGACTTAGCAGCTTCGAAAAATGTAACGAACTCTAAAGAAACATCAAAGAAACATTCTTGCAGTTTCCTGTTCATTTTATGAGACCTTACTTTTTAAATAAAGTATTTTTTTTAAAGTACAAAAAAATAGACAATTCCTTTAATAAACGTGTAACTTATTTTATCAAATGAATAGATTTTCTGTTAGATCACATTAAATTTTTACTCCAGCAATGGAATATATTGTCTCAAAGTTTTAGTGAATTTCTGAAATTTTCTTCTTTGCTGCCACATCAAACTTGAAGAAAATTTTAACAAGCAAAATAAACCTAACCTTTTTTAAATATTCGTGTTTTCTCAATTTTTTTGTGGTAGTTGAAAATTGAAATTAGAAATCAGCACACCTAAGGATATTCACCGAATTCCCAAAACTTTAAATGATTGTGCTGAATTTTAAATTCAAAACGGACAAACTATTCGCCTGTCCAGAAAGATACGTGAAAAGGTTCTAGGGAATTTCGAATTTATTCTCGGAAGCAGTATTTTTCTTTTATATGTGCGTAATTCATGATATATTTTATGAAAGTTGTTTTTAAGAATTAATTATTTTTGTTTGATGTTAAATTTTTTAACATCAAACAAAAGTTATTAACTGATCGCTTTGATATAAATTCGAGTTACTTCTGAGATAAATGTTCAGATCTATAATATTTACCTAGTTTTGTAACATTTTGTCTTTAAGTTGCAGTTGATGATCTAATGCTCATTCTGGAAAATGTTTTTGGGAGAAAAAAATATTAATACGAAAATCAATAACGCCAGAAAATATTCCAATCATGATAGGGGATGAACGAACCCTTCAGGAACCTTTAACTCGGTTGTTTCCGTGTTCCCGTCTATTCCTTCGCGCTCCGCCTCTGTTGTTTGTCGACCGAAATTGATTTGTCGCTGGTGGGGGCGTTGCCTCATCCCCACTCATTCCAATCCCTCTCTGACACTACCAGCCAATGGCAGCTCAAGTCTATTCGTGTTTGAACGTGTGTTTTAATGAGTGTGAGGAAAGGGTGTGGGTGTTGATGGGAAGATTTATTGACGAAACATTTTCTATGTTTCTTGGACCATTGTTGGTTTTGGGAGAAGAGAGCTGAGGTATCGGAAACATAGAAGAAAATGACTCCCCTTCTGTCCTGTGGATCGAAAAGTGCAGGAATGCGATTGAGATTTTTCTTTGTTCACGTACGTACGTGTCGCTGCTGGGGATCGTTACAGAAGTAAGAATGCGAGAAAAAGAGACTGGGGTGCATTCGCGAACAGAATACGAAGAGAAGAACAACGCGAGAATCTGAAGTCTCACCAACAAAGCAAGCCAGGACGGAACCGACGGTGGACAGGGTGCTTGTTCGGGAGGAGGGAGGGCCTAGTGAGCCGGAAATTGCACATCGCAGCACCGGTCTGCGGCACTGGGAGTTGGGAGAGTCGAAAACCCCGGTCGGCAGTTCCACCCCCCCCCCCAGGGGGACGTAATGGCGGTTTGATTGTCGTGGGCGCTCTGAGGCTTCTTTTGGGTGTTCCGTCCATTGCAGGCTGTCGCTTCAGCCCTTGCCGCACTCGTCTCACCTTTCCTCGACCCATTCCCCGTCACGTGAGCTTGTTCCACCTCAATTCCCCACCTTATTCTTCTCACTAGACATGGCTGCTGCTGCCGCTGTCGTCACGACATTTAGTCCCGACGCCGCTGGAGCTCTCTCAACCCGCAGCAACATCTAGGCAGAAGAAAAGTGAACGAGGCAAGCGCGAGGCGTGTGCTTGGAATATCCCACCGTATGCCTTTTGTAGCGGATAATTACTCATCAGCACAAAGGGACGTACAACACAGCCTACGGAGCGAAGCAAACGCGGAGGAAGGGAAACCGGGAAATAAACGTGTTGAGCTTTATTGAATAATAAATGTAACGTTTCTCTATTACTTCTCGTGATAAGGTGTTTGATCCAATCCAATCTGATATTGACTGGCTGATGTGTTTCCTCTTTTAGCTTTGACGAGGAATAATATTGTGATTCACAGAAGCTTCGATATTTCTTGAGTTCAAAAAATCGGAAATGTATGAATAATGATACTCGTATTATTGTAGTCTAATATATAACTGCTCTGGTAGCTGATAAAATAATAGTAAGTATTTACATATTACTTAAAACATCATTGACAATTATTAAATAGGTTCACATAATTTACAGAGCTAAATTAAAAAATTCCAATGAAGAAAGGTAGGGAAATCTAAAATTTAATTTTATTAGTTACTCCACATATTCAAGAAGTTATATTCGTTAATATTTAAAGCGATGGATTGTTGAAAATACAACGAAAGTAAAAAAAAACCAACTAATATTAACTTTTGAGTGATCCAATGAATCAGGCAGTCAAATAGTCACGAATTTTATGTCAGTGAACACAAATTACTTTATTGTAGGTACTTATACATGGTTTGACGGTGGTAGTAGTTTGAAGAGAGTTACATTATTGGTTGGAAGGCTGAATATACAAGGTAAAAAAATGGTATGTGCTGATGGTGGTCTAATTTTGTAACCACAATGCAATTTTGATGGATCATGCCTCGTTTTGTTCTTACGGTCTACAACAGTAATTTTACGTGATCCTGGCAGCTCACCGGGTGCTAATATTATATCGAAATTGATGAAGTAAATTAAAAAAGAGAATTTCGAAGCGCTCAGTAGAAATATCACACATATACAATAATAATAATAATTAACTGTCAAGAAACAACTTTTTTTTCACAAAGTTTAGTGATTTTATCAACAATGATTGGTGAAAATATATAAGCTAAATTTCTTATGCAAGTCTTCGATACTAAATACTTAAATTGCTGGGGTGGAGTGTTTTTGAATGATATTTTATTGCAATTTGTTCAGTATATTTAAAGAGAGATAGAACCTTTTAATTTTATGAAAATAGGGACTATACACGAAAAAAATATTTTATTTGCCATCGTGGAGTCTTTTACATAGCAATGTACACTTTACTTCACAGCATCAACAAGACGTTAATGATGAATTCTATAAATTTTTCTCGACATTGGTTTTATGACAGTCATGCCTAGTGTCCCGTTTTCAGTTTGCTGTCCTGACGCCGCTTATAAAAGAGTTCCTAATGTTTCGAACTATTTATATTAGCGATTGATTTGATAATTGTTCTGATACTATACGATGATTCGTGGAAACTGTTTTTAACAGGATTTAACGTTGAAGAATAACATAAAATTAACAAAATCTTACATCTTTACAATCACCCGTAATCAGATATCTTAGCCATTCCAACACATATCGAATTCGCTAATGATATTAAGGTAGTACTAGCATAGGTAGAATTAAATCATTAAACTATTTGAAATCGGCATAAATAAAAAGAGTAATATGTACTTATTGTGATTTCAACTTGAAAAACATACCTCACCGGCCATTTAAATGAAACAATTGCAATTATAATTGATGGTAAAATACATTGCGTCTTATGGAGAAAACACTAAATTACAAAATAAGACCAACTTTTAAATCACTTTGATAAGTAGCACATTTTCCGTAGTATTTTTACTTCATTTTAATTTATAGATCACCGGACATTTAAGAATGATATTTTACTTTTCCTGAGGTAAGATGCACTAATCACAAAACCCTGTCGCTCGGCCGCCATGATTTTAAATGCTCTTGTGCATTGTAAACGACTCAAGTGAGTTCCTGGATTTTGTTTGTCTTATACAATCAATTGTAAGAGAGAAAGAAAATCATGTTTCTTCATCATTATAATTTATATCGTTATGTTTCAATGCAATGAGATAAATAAAGAAAATAAATATACATCTCATTGATTTGACTTTCTGCAAATGAAAAGCGAGTTTGTCCACGTGTAAATTGTAAGAGGTCATATCAGAACATTCCAAGTTAAGTAAGAAGGATTTGGGAGTACAATTATTATCTCACTAATATTGTTTTAACTTCTCCCTCTCAGGGACTCCGGGTGGGGTTTCACGTAGTGGGAACCTAATATTCCCATCCGTTGTAGAAAACGGTGCCTTGGTGGATGCATTTTTCAAACTAAATATGTTTGTCTACTTAGACCGATAATTCGAATAGCAAATTATAGTCGATTTTGCAGGTCCTTCAGGAATTCTTATGCAAAAAACCAGTATTAATTTCAGATATTGATATTCTTTTTCTAGTCTTTGTGATTCAACGAAACCATTTTGTTATATTCATGAATGATCGAATGATATTACGGCATAACCAAGTCGATTCATAATTGGTAACAAAGAAAATTAGGACATCATATTAAACGTTCCTTGTCAAAATTTATTGAGTCTGGACTGAAAAACTGTTGTCATGAAGGTGTACAAAGAGTTCTTTACTTTAGAAAATTGATGGTGTATTGTGTGTGTACATCTTGTTATGTTAATATTTTAAAATTGTTCGTTAATATTTTAACATTTTCGAATTAAGCTACTATCTAAAACATCCTTTTTAATTCGTTTTGAAGAGTTTTTCAGAGAACACAGGTTTGAATAATTAATTAAATTTCACGTTTTACAGGTCCGTTCCCGTTTTATATGCAACAGAAAACTGTTACTTAATGATGCCTTCTCCGAAATTCAACTGGAGACATCATATGTGTACCTATTTAACTTCAATTTTTAGAGGTATTTTATTTCAATTCATTTCATGGAACAGAACTTTCCAACGCATGTAACCTTTCGTCACTTGAAGAACCAAATCCTGGTTATATTCAGTCAAATTGGACAATTATAAATCTATAGAATCTCCTGGAAACTTAAGAAAATGTCTTCAAGGAAACTGCAATATCACGGGTGCTTCGGTCTAAAGTCTTAATGTGCAGCAAAAGGGGTTTTAAACAAGTTTTTCTTTAAGTCAATACATCCTTCCCAATCCTAAGCTGTACGGATAAGGTAAAGGGACAAAGAAAGAAAATGTGTGGTTATTATTACTAAGTACTGAATTTTAATAAATATAAAATGCGGAAACTATTAGAGAATAAGAAAATTAAAAAAAAAAGATATAACCAGTCGGAACTCCCAAGAAGCAATGGGTTCCTCCAGACAGTTATGAATAAGATTCTGTCGTTCTCCACATATGCCACCCGATGTTTTAAAGCAACGTCCCCAGGTCCGCTTACGCGTCCCCTTACGTAGTGATAAAGAGTAAATTGTCTACGATGACACAGTTCACCAACGAAAAAATTACTGTAGTGTGTCCGATTTAACTGATATTAGCCCTTACTTTGCCGTTTCTACCTTCTAATACAATTATTTCGATGATACTCAAACCTGTAGATCAAGTATTCGTGTTAGCGGAACGATGGATTCGGATTAGATACGGATTATAACTGATCGCTTCTCAGGTTGGCTGTCGGTACAAGATGGTATTGTCATTACTCCCGCATTTCATGAATATGTAATCAAGTTGTATGGATACTGGTGATTTCAATTCGAACGAAATTATTGATTTAAGTCATCCATTTCAATATCTTTTACAACTAGCTTATTCTATCATTATTACTTAATTTTTCTCGTCAGTGTTGTTGCTTAGGTACAATTGTTTGAATAATTGGGATGACTGAATGAGTGAATTTAATGTCTTAAGCGATGTCTCGTAAAAAACGATATAGTAGATGTAAAATAAATGTTTTATTATAAGAGCGTGTTCAGAGAATAAGACGATTATATAGTAACGTTTAGTTTGTTTCGCATAGTTAATAATTAAATGAAACTAAAATCCATATAAACGCACATTACAATGCAAAACAGTACGTTAACTTATTTAATTATTAGTTTTATTATTTTGTAATTGTAATAGTCTTTATCTTCTCAATTTCGGTTTGGTTATCGCTGTTGCCTCATACAGACTCGAATTCTTTTTTGTATTATTTTGTAGAGTGAAGTAGTTTACTGTTCTCCACGTAGTTATATGCGGTTGCTTTCGCTCCGTTGGAAATAAATTAAAGATATTCATAAGGAAAATACTTCATTTCAATGCTCATCAATTTTATTTTCAAGAGAAAAAGAAACAGAGATTTGTGCTTCCGCTGAATGTGGTAAATTGGCTGCAGAGCCGAGGGATTCCTTCTGTGCAGGCAACGTTCGAGAGAGTCGCGATGCGCTCCACTGTAAGGGCGGTGGCCGCTAGATACCGCATCGATCGCGGAGAACGCAAACGGTGGCGGCGGCGGCGGTGGTGGCGGCGACGTCGTCGTAGGCGGAGGGCGCATGCACGCACGCACGCACGCGCCACGCACGCACATGCGGCCACGAC
Organism: Laupala kohalensis; assembly: GCA_002313205.1. NCBI lineage: Eukaryota > Metazoa > Arthropoda > Insecta > Orthoptera > Trigonidiidae > Laupala > Laupala kohalensis. Next base: position 707,816 of record NNCF01127166.1, read on the forward strand.
CTCGCGACGCGCACGTGTGGGTATAGGCGACAGGTTGAGGAGATGAGCAAGGGTTCGCCGCCGCTGCGCCCCAAGACGTTGCTCAGGAGTACGTGGAGCAATAGCCAGTTAATGTGGAATTCAGTTCATGCACATTCGCGGTAACTTGCTTAGTGGGAGAATAATCTGGACGTACTCGTACCAATTACAAGACAGATATCATCAAGCTATGAAATACAATAAATATCGTGTCATGTTGCATTGACGAACTGTTACCAAAGAAAAGAAAAAGTATTTTTGTTTGTTCACTATCCCATACAATCAACCAACTCATATGGAATAATGTATTAACTTATAGTATTTATGTCATTATTACCATCATCCAAAATTTGACACTGATTATGGAACAGAAGGGGCACTAACTTCTCAGAGTTCTGTTTAAATTGACTTTATAATACAGAAAAACATAATTTTTGTACATTTAATGTAATAAATGACTCATTATTTGATATATTTGGCTTTTGTTTGTATGCATATGTATGAAGTAAACATTAGTAGAATTGTATCGAATATTTCAATTCCACATAAAATATTTCGATTTAATTGTCCTTCTGTAAATATTTTCCCCAACTCCCTTTCTCTGCAACGTAATTCGTTCTTATAATTTTTCCAATTTCATTTCAGTTTCCTCTCCGTTTTCTTCATTGAAATCTATTGTTCCCCTATACCTAGAAATCTTTTAATTTAGTTCAAAATGTTTCTGTTCGCGTCGTACATTTCTTTTAAAATTTAGCCATTTCTCATTCAATTAATTTTTTCATTTATTCTCTCAAAAAAATTAATTGGTGAAACGTAACGAAGTTTTTTTCTGACTGTGTGTTAGTTGTGCTAGGGAACTTTTTCAGTTATAATTATTAGTTCCCCCTTTAAAACAGCGTTTTTCTTTAATTATGTTAAAACCTTTATTCCAGAGTTGCCGTATAGACTTGTAAATTGAAGCACTTAAACCGGAATGTAAAATATGATTACCCCAGTCCATTAATTAACTTCCATTATTGGATGGAATTTTATTCAGTGTTTTCAAATGTTTCATAACGCTGTAAAATGGTTCATTTTTTCTCTATTTTGTTGCATTTGGAGTATGTTTCGAAGTTTTTATTTCTGAATTTTGAATAATTAATATTATGACTCCGTAACTGTGGAAATGGAGTCAGTGTTGGTAATGCGAGTTAAAACACCGGAGTGGGAAGGAGAAGGAAAAGATCATGTTATGACATACTCGTATATGAACCACGCGTTTCGAGAAACACAGATCCTCGAGATAGTAAGTACTGTCAATACGTGCAAATCAACGATATTGCATTATTCTGAAATTACTGATTCTCTACCTCTTTATTAGCAAAGCTTACTAATTTGTAACTATGAATCAAACGAATTAACACTGACAGGTTCATTAATATTGTATCTCATCAACATTCATGAACGATATAAAATATTTATTTTGAGTTATAACCGGTTTTCGTTAATCATTAGAAATGAGATCAGCATGATTTTTGAGAGTTATAAATTATACTACAAATTTCACACAAATTAAAATTGCCACGCATAACTCTATAATTATGTTTTCTTTTAAAGATTAACTAAGTTGTACGAATATAATTTTTAAAAAAACGTAAATAACTTCCATTTTAGACCGGAAATAAGAGGGAGTTTAGGTTTTACCCCCTTGTGACAAGTGAACGATATATTTTCGATAAACTGATGGCTACAGATTTTGATTAAGATAGCAGAACATTCTCACGAAAGAGATAGGTGAAAACAGATGTTACTCATTTCAAGTCGCGATTCACAACGGTGATAATCGTCGAATCTTCGCGTTTAGAACAATTCAACACAAGATCGTGACGTGAAATATTCATGAGTGAATGTGTCAGGGCATTCAAAGTAGGGCTGCAGCAATGGGCTGTGGGAGAAAGATATATGTAAAATTCTATGGTATTTTCACACAGCGGCGTACACGTAAACGAGTTTTTATTTAGCTATTAAACTTGGTTTCAACACTACCCCAAAATTGCAAAAAGCACCAAGGTTTAAAAAAGTATAATGCGAGCATTTTAAATATATTTTGTGACAAAAGTAGAACTCGATTAAAGAGATTTCAGTTCAAGTCATTTAAAAATAAATCATTACTTACGACTATTTTGGACCATCACAATATATATTTATTGTGTTTTACTAATTCACAACGTTTCGACTCGAAATTGGAGTCTAGAATTTAACAATTTTCTTTGTGATTTGTCAAATTTTTGTAAACATATTTCGAGTTAGAATGCAAGTTAAAAAATGTCATGTTCAATTGTTCTGTTAAGGTAATTTTTCTTGTTACAATTCTGTACACCTGATAACTCCAACCTCGAGTCCAAACGTCATGAATTAGTAAAACACAATAAAATATATATTGACCGTCGAAGAGAGGCCAAAAGCAATCTTTCAGGTATAAATGTAGGTTATGTATCGATAAATGTGATGGCTCATTATGAAGTACAAATGAATATTAGATTTTAATGTGCTATTCCAATACGAGGATTGAGAAGTTTTTACATGTGCATTCCACAAAGTGACGGAAATGTTATCTTCAAAAAACATTCCTTTGGTGAAATAGAATTAATTTTAACTATTTTGAAAAATTATGAAGAAAATGTAGAGATCCAAGCTACAGAAACTAGGTAATTTTTATTCACATACATAACAGTAGAAAGATTCTTAAACCTATTTTTAATAGTTGGTTAATAAAAATGTTTCTTGTTTTTCTCGTAGATTAACGAGAAAAAGGAGAAAGAGAACCCAAGACTAAAGATGTTCATCATTTTTGTACGAATCGAAACTTCGACATCTAATGATTTCTGATTTCAAAAAAGGTTATCAACTTTAACAGATCATTCAATTGAAAATTTATTGTCGAAAAAATTTATCACGAAGCAAAACTTAAATAAATCTGCATTAAATTACGTTTCCATAATTAATACTAATAATTTTCAAATTATTCATATGATATGCAAGCTTGCTTATAAAGCAACAGTGAGATATCTAAATCACTTTACCAACCTAAAATCATGAAAATTATCCACTTCTAGCATTTATTTCCGATATGAATAATTTTTGTTACCGTAGATAAAAACTCGGACATCGCGAAATTAAAATTTTTGTACATGATCAGTTAATTTAATGTAAATGATCAGTTGAGGAGTACTTCATAATTGTCACTATTATTAATCAGAAGTGGAATTTAAAAAAGCTATTAATACTAATTACAAATTAAGACGGGAAGATTTCCACTTTTTAAGTGATGTTTCTAGTATTAGACAAAAACTCCCAACGACCATGAAATAACCGTCGCCAGAAAACTTCATAAACTATGTGGCTGAATAATGTTCGTAGTCTCGATCATCCAGTAACACTCTCATCCACAGACCGCAGTATGAAGAAAAAAGACAGAAGAAATATGAAGCTCATGAACTGAAAGATAGCATGTTATAATGCGAGATAGTATAATGTTAATTATATTTTAAGAAATAAATACGATAAATACGTGCAATTTGCAACCTTCCTTTCTGTATGCTTTTGAATATATTCCAGAAAATTGCATTTTATTACTCATAAACAATTCCATTATAAGAATTTTACCATATTTTATTTTATTGTGAATATACAAGGACAAGTTTTTCACTTATACATCTAAATTATTATAACATAACTCATTAAGTAAGGATTTGATCATTCAATGAACGCATGTCTACGGAGAAAAGAACAAATATGAATGTATCTATTTTCCGAAAACAAAAGCATTTTTTTTTTCAGAAATCCCATACATTACTTTGATTTAACTGAAACGTATAAACAATTAGATCCTAAAATATCATTACTTTAGTAATTTTCAGTTGTCAGTGGTCTGTAAGTTTAGAAAGCAAACCTGGTGTTATTGACTACGTATTATGAAAAACTCGACTTTTGAAGATGATGATTTTTAAAAATCATGAAGCTATTCTACAATGGATCACTAACAAAATAAGTTTGGGGTAGGATGATCATACTGTAACACAATTAATTGGTTCACTATTTTTGCTTTAGTATGTTTAAATATACAAAAAGAAAATTGAACTAACGCATGTGTGATTTTGAAGATTTCAATACGTATTAGGATAAAATATATTATGTGTCTTATATATTGGTATTAGACTATTGGCAACATCATTCATCGCGACACGACATCCTGATGCGTAAGCGTAACGGACTGCGTGTACCTTCTCATCAAATAATATCATCTATCAGCAAGGAAAAACAAGAACACGAGACGGAAAACAGTATCACGCATCATAGTTCATCTCATGTGACATGGGAAAACACAAAGGAAACAGATCTACTTGGATTATATTTTTGATTCAAGCATCTTACAAATAATATCGTTTGTTTTTCTGACCTCATTTCGCATCAGCTTTTGTTGTAATTTAACATTCTACATAGACATATACACAAGGGGTAAGAGAGTGAAGTGTTTGTGGAGAGCAAAGAGGTGTTGAGAACGGCGCTGCATAGGAGAGGGAATAGCGATTTGCTTGATGCCACGAGTCGCTGGAGTCTCTGCGACCTGAGGCAATTAGCGAGATGCTGCCTTAGCAAGCTGAGCCTGAGCTAGCGAGCTCATCTTCCGTGTCCCTTGCCGTTGTAGCCTCAGGAGCTCAGCAGTGCGAGCTTATCTTGACCTTACTGTACTACGATCAGTCGCTCAATACATGCGTATCATCCTGTCGATATCCCTGAAGCGTTCATGTGACGTGTCCTTTGGGTGAATGAATTAGTGCAGAGAACCTCAATAAACACGGAACACAAGATCATAGTACGTACATGTCCACGCTTGACAAGAAATTCTATTCCTCTCTTCTTTACTAGATTAATAAATCAGTAAAATAGATAAATTTGAGCTTAAATATGAAACATCTAATTCATTACCAGCCTACAAAGCAGACCTAACATTATAACCACGATCCAAGACATAAAAATACGGACAATTACATATTTAATACAAAGTTTTTATTTCAACCTGTAGCTACATTTGTGGGGTATATTTCGTTCCTTGGGTCACGTCACCGCACCATTTCCATGTAATCTTAGGACCTGCTGTACTTCCACAATATGTGGACACGCGCCATGTCAAATACATTACTTCCGTTGTTACGTATCCATTGGGGTCGAAATCAAGTTATAAACGTTTCTTTATTGTATTTGTCTCATTAATTGGACAAAACAGAACTTTGTTTAAAAACAGTCAAATTTATGTGTTCTTGCCGGATGAAATGCAAATAAGTGCCATCGTAATTATATCCTCTAGTTGAGTGAATGATATGTTAGCCGATAATTGTTCAGCCAAAATACCTCCCTTAATCATTTTTTTATAGATCTAGGGGCGTATTTATTGTTACAATAAAACGTGAATTAAGTTTTATTTCAATTCTTATGATTTTTAAACACTATACTCAGAATAATCTATAGTTCGATAATAACTTGTACATGTAAATTTTTTGCATTAAATTACAAACATATTGACATTCTATTAGTATTATAACTCGCAGCTAACTTTTCATCTTATCTAGGAACTATTGCTGAAATTTTTGAATCCGCCTCTGCCTTAGGGCCCTTGATCGGAATTGAAGGGATGGTCCCTGGCTTGCTTTGGAGAGTAAATTACTTTATTGTCCTCCACGTGGTCATACGCAGTTTGTACTGTTTTTGACAATAAATTTATTTAGTAATTAATTTTGTTCTATGTATTATAGTTTACTTCATTTAACTTTAATTGATTTCCGAACATTTTTTTATTATTATAGAAGTTATTCTTTGTTTATGAAACAAATTCCATAAAATAATTTCTAAGATGAAGAAAGCTAGTTTGTTAATATTAAGTGCTTTAATTGTATGAAAGGCATTCGTTTAATTTTAAAGAAATTATGAGTTACCAAAAATAAAAACTGTACTTTAAGTAATTATTTAAAAATAACAGAAACAACACCAGTAAACAGTTTTTTGCGGTGTTTTTTGGTCGTTAACTACCCCACGAAATAAATGTTGTTGGTCTGACTGTTGTTCTTAATTTTATAATTGTTAGTTATGTTGAACCTCTACTCCTATTCCTTGTCTGTAGATGCCCTTCCTGACGCACCTCCCCGAGGTGGGTGATGAATGAATGACGAGTGAATGGAAACGGGATAGTTATATTAATTATATTGAATGAAGATAAGAATTAGTTTGAATATCAATTAAAATTCGTGAAATGAAAACACGCCACAAAGCAGTATCGTAGTAAAAATAGAATACAGAATCTGAAGATCTATGGAAATAAAAAATTAAATGTCAAATAAAAGTTACATAGGTTTCGAGAAAAAATATTGTGGGTGTAATCATACTGAGGAACATGAAAAATGAAGTATTATAAAGTTTAACTTTGAGTTGTCTACCAAACCTCTGTTCCTCAGCCAAATACGGTTCATTTTTTCTTAACTATTATAATTTATTTTATACTGATAGAACGTATTTCTACGATATGCTTCCCTAACCAACTTGTGATTTTTTTTCTGTTGCCTTGTAATCATTGCAAATCTTTCTTCGCATGAAAGAAGATTGATAATTTCTGGCTTATGAAAATGGCGAGGACTCGGTCTTCGAAACCGGCTTTGTGGTCTTCAAAGGCAGTACTTCTATTCTATATTCAGTATTTTTATGCTAAATCGTAGCGGGACCCATCACTCAAGATTCAAGAGAAATTTTTTATATTTCTTTTTTTAATTCTAGAAATCTTCAATAAACATTAAATTTTGAAATCAATAAACAAATTTTTTTTACAGTTGAAAAAACAAACACTTCGCCCATTAATGATTTTTTTCTCTTGGTGTAATTACAGGTTTATTTGTTATTAATTTTATTTTATCATTTTAACATCTCGACAGCAATGTGCTGTTGTTATTCTCAACCCTGTTGTTTCTAATCGGGTAAAAATGAGTAGTTTCCATTTATAATGTGTTTCAGTGTGCACCTATTTGAATCAAGTTTCAGTGCATTAAACACTCTAATATGGTGCCACAAAATAGCATGCTCGATGATCTGGGCAACCAAATTTCGCACGAGAGGAAGTCACGTAAGTAATTCTTTGAACAATTTGGTGAATTGACGATTCATACCACTTGTTGCTAATGAATTTTTTTTTGTGAGACTAAATATCGATTCTCAGAAGTGATCGGAATTCGGTAACATTGGGATTCATAAAGATTTTCAGAAAATTTTAATTCAACTTCCGAGTACCTATTACTGGAGGAAAGATGGCACCGATACCGGGAGACAATTGCGACAAAACGGGACTGGAAGCCGGGACCTCTTGCTATGGCCGCAGATGTGCTATACACTGCACCATTCACCTCGATCTCAAATCCATACAAGACATCCACTTGGCCTGTGCTAGTTAACCTGCGTCATATTATCCAAGTCGGGGAGTCGAGGCGGGAGGAGTAGTGGACAGCACACCTACTGCCAAAGCAGGTATCCCGAGTTTGACTACCGACCCGTAGCAACTTTCAACTGGCCGACGCCAGAAATTTGTCCAATTTGACCATTATCCGTTTTCTTTCTGTAACCAATTCATTCATACATTCATAATTTTTTCATAATTTCCGAAGAGATTCGAGAAATAATTACCGTTATTACAAGCTCACAATTATAAGTTATGAAAAATTTCGTGCGTACGAAATACTAATGTATTCAACGTTACTACGCATATCTCTTTCAAATGATGTGATTTTATTTTAATTTAACCGTGTAAAAATGATGTTATAGTAATAGGTTATACAATTTTATTTTCCCAAGAATGTGATAATGTAATGATAAATCATCATTATCATTAAGTGAAGAGACATTCTCACGTCATCTGTAACTTTGTATCTATATTGTCGATAAACATTAAAATTTGAACTTCGTTTGGATGAATTTTCTTTATAAATCATGTGAAATGGACTGAGAGAAATTTTTAAAATGTGAATTTTTAACTTTTTATTGCGGATGTTTCGCTTGATAAGAAAGGTGCACCAGGACTATATGTGAAAATCGTGCATGTGAGTGAACGGGGGTGCAGGTGGTAGAGGAGAGACAGAACGAATCGAGATGGTCCTCTAAAATCGATTGCTGCATTGGCAGAAGCGACCAATCGACTGAGTGGCTCGTGTACGTGATGATAGTCTGCTACTTGCTGTTGGTCATTCACGAATTTCTTTTACAACACGCTTACGCAACCGACGTAGAACATTTTTCGTATTTAGCAATCAATTTTTTAAATTTACGCCTCATTAAACCATTACTTACGTTCATATTTCTACGACATACGACTGTTGAAGTCATAGACGTCGAATTATCCAAACACCGATCATTCGAAACGTCGGTTAAACGACAGCCTTACGATCGATAAACTTAAATCACGCCTTAAAGTTTGTTACCACTTTGAATATATTACATTGCTGATCATGAAGCAAAGCTGTGTGAAAATAGATTCCTGTTTAGTGGCACAAGTATTTCAAAGGATGGGGACTTCCCCGCTACATTTCGATAAGATCTAATGGAAGTACTTTACCTGTATAAAGTATTGTTAAGTTTACAAATAGTTTATAACCTAATTAACAATGTGAATAAAATAATTTTAAAATTTAAATAATTCAATATTTAAGAGTTAATATTTTAATGACAAATACATTTAACAACGATTATTTTTTGACAAAAAATATGGACACCCACCCTCCTTGAAATCAGTTAATTGATATGGGCCTGTAAGCACCGATTCGTACTAATTCCCGCATATTTTGTGTCGTATTACTCCCACGTATCTTAAAGGTTAGAGTATAAGTCTAGTTGATTTTTTCCGTCTATAATTTAAAACCCGAAAATCATTTGTTGAAACAATCTCTATTCCTCCTTTTGAATAATTAACGCTGACCTTGATTACAAATTTAACATAATTTATAATTATTTCTCCCTTATTTTTATATAACTAGCATTGCAGTAAATCAGCAATCCACATAGCGCACTGGCCATCGTACTGAACACTTCACGCGAAGTTTTCATAACTGATGTTATCTTGAGAGATTTTCATAAATTAATAACTTTAAGTTCATTTTCATAAATATGCATTTCCTACTTACTGAAGTGCGGAACTTCCTCTCAACAAACTACACCTTAATTTTATTAAGTTCTACACAAGTTATTTCCTTCTCCAGCTCACGATGTTACAATAACGCATTGTATTCTTACAATCAGTATGTAGCTATGAATAAATCATCCTATGCATAAAAATATTTTATTTCAGAATTTTAATGACATTTTCTGTTTATAATTATTCCGTCGCTGCATACTATTGTACTTGTCAGTATATTATTGTACGCTGCGTCATACAATAATATTCTGAGAAGACTGGAAGTTTACAAAGAAATTCGGAACGCTCTCATTTTTTTGTCTTTTCGTGAAATAATTCTTTAAAATGAATCATATTTTTCAATATTATTTTTTTTAAATATATTTTCTTGTCTTTTAGTAATGATAAATGTTTGATAAATTAAATTCACAAGTGTTTACAGCAAGTAATCAAATTTTTTAACAACAAATCAATGATTGAAAAAACGGATTTAAAATACTGAAATCAATCTTATGAATACGGTGTTTTGTTATTGTTTTGATGGCACCAGTGAATGTTTCACAGTCAACATGTAAATGAGATACGTTACAGCCAGTCCTCATTAAGTCTGATTTGTGTCAAATTCAAATGGCGTGCGATAGATGGAGTGTCGAAGCGGGCTCGTGACGTGTAACGTAAACATCGGTTAAAAACCGATGGCTCATTACTCAAAAATCAGTTTAACAACTGAATATTTCTGTAGATTTCACATCTCTCCCGTTTCCATATTTCACAGCCACTAAATCTCCCAATGCTTTATTGGATGACGAAAGCTCTTTCTCGTCCGTGAGGTACAATTTTTAGAAATAATTTTTTGCCCTCTCTTCATCATTGTCAGAGAGGATCAAGCATCCAGGGCGATTCTTGGGGTCGGATCCGATCTGTTCATGTCGCGACCACGTTTTGCTTTAGCAACGACAGCAGCGTGGTAGGCGTTTCTCTCAGCAGATCTCTGTCTCCAAGATGGAGGACACTTCCAACCGCAAGCAGCTCATTATGCGTGCAGCAATCCATCATTCTACGAATTAGACACTGAGGCTGTCGTCGATTCGTTTGCTCTCGACGCGAGCACGAGCTCTGGTCTCAATCAGTGTCTTGATCAGTCGAGAAGAGGCTGTTGGTGGTCAGGATTTCTTTTTAACTATGTAGTTACTCAATATTTTGCATACCATTTCATGCCCTTGAAGAGAATCTGAAATTGTTTATCAATAGAAAATAATATTTGAGATTTGGTAATAATAGTTACAACACCTAATTGAAATACTAGTCTTCAAAACCTAACTCTATAATAGTCATTTTCAGTGGTGGATCTATGGGGGAGAGGGAGGCTAAGGAGGCAATAGCCCCCACCCATTGCACGTGAACTCTCAACAGATAAAGGCATTCTTTGCCACTTTAAACAATTAATAAATTTGGTTGCTATTTAATATTGTTAATTGTTGATTATCTATTAGAAAAGTTGATGTATTTTGTTTAAAAGATAATATGTATAAAATTTGTGTTGTAAAACCATGATTTTCAAACAGAAATGCTCCTCAGATCCCTCCACGGTTAGCCTCCGCACCCCCGTTGACTACGGTATAGATCCGTCACTGATCAAGATATATTTTTGTATTCTGAAATCATATGCCTTATATCTCATGTATAATTCAAACGTAATATAAAATTGTGTGTTGACAGATCAAAAAACTACTTCAGCGCTTGCTTCATGCCTTATGAAATGTTTAAGAAAATTATACGAACCAGGAAAGAAAGAAAGATAAGGAATTGGGAAGTAAACTACAGAGACAAAAAGAATGTTTCTACCTCTGTATGAATTATTGAAACTGTTTCTATTGAAACCACACAACGCCGTTTTATTCTCCTAGTTTGTTTATTTCTGTTTTTCTGGTAGCTTTAGAGAATTCCTTCAGATATTCTTGGATAATGGAATATGAACTTGTTTACTCAATATGGAATCAACAAAGGGCATTTTCCTCTACCTTTATCTCTGTTTTTTTTTCCTTTCTCATTTTCCATGTTTTTCCTCAGGGTTCTTGCATTCCGTCTCAAAACGTGTCCTCTGCCGTTGTGAGAGTCATGTTGCACTCTATGCTTTGCCTCCCTCGCACTCACCGTACTTTTATCTGCGACACGTGAATAAAGCGATCGATGGCCGTCGCCATTAACGCAGTCGTCCTTCAGCCCTTTCTCCTCATTTCACCGCTACCTCCGTTTCTCTGAACAACTCTGCCCCCTTCGCTTCCAAAATGTTGCTACTGTTGGCATAAGCTATGATGGTCGCATATTCAATGATGCATTCTCTCCTCCTGCGTACTCTATGTCAATTCCATTGTCATTGTCTTTCCCAGGACTCTACTCCAGCACACTTTACTCCAGCCTTGCATTTCTTATGGTGTTGACAATATGAATTTTATCGAAGAGGAATTTTCAATGTGATAGCTGCAGGAAGTGATACTGATAACATTATCATTCCGGATGATTTTTTCTTGATTTGCTACTTGAAGGAAGTCTGGTTCGTTGATTACAAATGTGAGTGCACATGTGTAAATTATGTTGAATTATAAGGAATTATTATGTATATATGGGAAAACTTGGTCTAAAAAAAATTAAAAAATATGCTTTTAATTATTTATTTGTTGTTCTAATCAGTAAATATAATTACCTAAAAGAACTGCATGCACCCAACAATAAACTAACTCGTATCTTATCGATAGATACCTACAACTTCCTAAATATTTAGCAAATTGGATGGGTCCTGACATCTTAAAGTGGAATCACCAGTCCAAGTTAGTCAAATCACTGACGTGTATAATTGTATTTTTATTCTGATTATCTAAAAACACAACAATGTGAATAATAATGACAAAAACATGATTTCATTAGTATCTATCAGTTAATAATATAGAACAACCAATATTCAGGAATTCGTTTGAAATGCATAAGAGCATGTAAAAACATGGTAAAAACATTCGTGATTTAAAAGTTGGTCTTATTTTGTAAATAAGTGTTTTCTCCATAAGACATCATCATTTATAATTGCTAGTATTTCATTTAATGGCTGGTAAGGTATGTTTAACAAGTTGAAATCACAATAAATGTGTGTTGCTCTGTTGATTGATGCCGATATAGGGCAGTGATTTAATTTACTATTACAATAAGATATTTAAGGCATCTTAGAGATTTAATTTGCTACTTACGCTAGTACTAATTTACTTCCTTAATTTGCGTATTCTTTGGAGGCGGAGTTTCTGTCTGAATCACGTTAGTGCTTGTGCAGTGCAAAGGCGATTCCGAGAGTCCACTGGCGTCTCCCGTCAGTCCTCGCTCACGTCTCACTACTTGTTGGCACGCCACTCTGATCCACTTAGGTGGGTATAAGCGCTGGCACCCCCATACCCTTTCCCATCCTCCGACATCTTTTCTCTCACCAGCGAGCGCAGAACACACTGCTCTCCTCTAGAAGTAGCAGTAACTTGCAGGACCACAATCCCAAAAGGGAACTCGCGAGAATTTGCGTTTTACCAACTTCGCAGTGGGAAGAGTGTGAAAGCTTCTTAACTATCTTGAACCGCTTCGGAAAAGTCGGGATTCTAATAGCTTTACGCTAGATTACGAAGTTAGCGTTTATTATAAGTCTATGAACTCAAATTAATTTTACCTTAGTCAAAAGTTAGGATATAATGAATTTTGTTATATGTGAGTCACAGTTTTTATATTGAATTACGTGTGACGCATCAATGCACCGTGGAAAATATTTTGCGAAAGTGTATATCTGTACAGTTTTGAGATTATATGGCATATTGCGTCGTTCCTTTGGAGATCCATTGAAGAGGAAAATTACGATGTGCATGGCTTTGCTCCACTTCGTTGGTTCCAGTTCTATCATCGCTTTATGCTGTTTCCGTAGCGAATCACATAAAAGTTCTGCATCGCAAGTTGCTAGTTCAGAAACTCTTTTCGTGTACGACCTTGCGTTTCAGAGTGGATTAATTTCATGGATCGTTTTGAGGGGAGGATGTAAGTGAAATTTATAGAAACAATCACGATTCCTTAAATCTAGTTAAGTCCTCCAATGATGTATTCTAAAAAAATGTTCCGTTGTAGACTTTGTGACCAGACTTAGTAGTTCGAAAAGTCTAGTAGTTCGAATATATTCCAGTTTTCTACGAACCAACGAATAAATTAAATATCTTTAATTCAAACTTTTATCTCTATCTCATTTTGCATCATTGAGATGATTCTGATGAATCATACTATTCTTATTTGATGTTTCTTATGTTTCTAATTTTAACCATTAAATTTGACAGGTGAATCCTGTTGATGATAAACTCGTCGATTTATCATCAACAGGACATTTACCACTTGGTTAAATTATTTTTCAAACTGGATTGTAACAGCTTCACTTTTATATTGCTATAATTATATTTGACCTCACAAAAATTTACTTATAAACAGTATTCCTTTTTATTTTCCCCGCGTCACTTGTTTCTCTCAAGTAAATAAGTGCACTTGTCACGTTTAAGTTGTATGTTGTTAAGTTTCCACTTTAACGTTCTTCAGATTCACGATAACGAGTGTTCATAAACACAATATTAGCGTAAGGTAACATGGGTGAAAAATATATCTGAATTGAGTCACTTCAGTCAGATAAATTTATTTAATCACGTAAGGATGTGAATACTTAGAACATATGACAAATGCGATGTCATTCTAAACCTTTTAACATCTTGCGGTAAAACGTACAATTAGGTTCGATTTGCGAGAAAAAGTCTGGCTGTTAAAGGTATAAAATATGGAACGATAGGAAATGGCTACCTTATTCAAACTTTCATGTATGATCCGTCTTTTATAACAAATTCTTGCTTTACAATACAATTTTTTCCTTTTATCCTCACTTCGTTGATTAAAATAATTTTGAAAATTTATTTGTTTAAGAGTGTTGGTCTAATCATTGAAATTTTTTTCAGTAGTTAAGAAATAATACAACAATGATATAATGGTTTTATTGCTTATTCTTACGAAATACTTGTGTCATCTAGCAATACTTAAATGTAATGTTTTCCGAAGAAAGCTACCTACGTCTTCATTGCTGGAAAATTCTCTCATTACCTTTCATGTCTCGTGCATTGGGAGTTCTGGTTATACACTCAGTTCCATCATCATATTTTCTTCATAGAAATGGATACCATCATTTCGAACTTAACATTACACAGTATTCATGTGTAAACTGCATATATTAACAACAACGTTACAAGCCACGACTCATACGACGTGTATGGGAGCGAGTGAGAGGTAGAAGAGAATGTGGGATGAGGCAATTCCCTGTGGCTGGCATGAGTATGATAAGCCGCGCCATACACCGTCTATAAGCTATGGTGGCCACCAATTCAGGGCGCGCGGTTTCTCGTTAACGCCACACGTTTCATTTCATAGCTCTGGCCACATTGGCGGCGTTTATCTCGGGATATTATGACGTATGGGGGGCTCGGCCTGTTCAGTGAGAGAGACTACCAGACTGGGTGTGAGAGCGTGGAGGATTTGAGGTGCGGATAGCCATACAGTCTGCGGTTGTGCTCGCAGGATGCATGCTCCATGACCACAGTTTCTCGTATACCGACGCATATTGCGAGATAATTGGTTTCCACGCGAACTCTCGTCGAAGTATCTACATAATTCTTCATAATTATATTTCCGGTGTTCTATTAATTATTTCTCATTTTCTAAGAAATGAAAAGTGAGTTGGGATCTAGCAAAATACTTAAATCATTGGTATAATAATAGATATCGCATAAGATAAATTTTGTCTGTAAGTAAAGTTTTAGAATCCTTTTTTATATCATAAATAATAAAACTTATAATATTTAATTTGCTACACTTCCTTTCTTTCCAAAAGTCATTCACGGAAAGCAATAAGAAGCACCGGGAAGTTTACACATTGCTTTACTTCTCTCGTTATTTTTTCTGTGAAGAGTTCTTTCTTCGAATTAATAAATAAACATTCTCCAATTTTTCGAACTCTTCATTAATTAATTATTCTCTGTATTTTCAACTTCCCCTAATGGGATTGAACCCAGCGGGAACTAGAATGTCCGAAGCTTACAATTTTCTTTTCTTTTCTTTGTTCTGTTCTTCTTATCAAACTATTTGATGTCTCGTAAGAAAAATATGTTGTACTTTTACACCGAAGCAAGTTTTACACATTTTGAGCGCTACTTAACATCACATAACGTATTGAAAATGGATGATAAGTATGAATTAAAGATCAACCATTTTTAAAACATTCAGAAATAATTTATAAATGTCGAAAATTGATTGTGTCTGTGTGACAAGATGATAAAATGAGATTGATATAATATATTTTATCTCGCTTTCGGAGGTAGACCGAGACTGATTTTCGAATAGCTTCTTTATTTTGTCTTGCGGTAGTGTCTGATTGTGAGACTCGTGATCTAACTTTCCTCAGTCAAATGAATTATGAACCTTACATTACTTTTGAAGAGGGAAAGTGTATTGGTTGAATCAATTCTTTGCCTCCATACAGAAGAAACTCATATTACGAGACATGCTCTTATTGGTCACTTTAATAATCCCACGAGACGCACGGGAATGTTAGTCCTAAATTAAAACGCACTTTGTTTAATTCCGTCTCCAGGTACTCGTCATCAGGGATTCCTGGACGACTTTGTCGGCAATTTCGCGCTTCGGATGGATGTAAATAGTTTTTCAATTAGCGACCGCCCCTCTTTACTTTTGCTGTTGACTGTCTGAACACCTCCACTCCACGACTTCTCTGTGTCTGCAGGTATATTCTCCACTCTCCTGTTAACCAACTCTTAGCACAGACATTGATACTTGCGAAAAACTCATTAAGTTCGTCTCTGCTGTTCTGAAATTTTACTTTGCTCTTCTTCATGCTTAAATCCATTTCATACTCGAGTCACTCTATAATTGCGGAGATTTTAATATTGATTAGTACGTTATGATTATTTGGCGTACTGTTCTCTCATAATTGTTTTTGAGAACAGAATAATTTCTCAGTTACTAATAGTTATATTCATATTTTATACTTTTAATTTCTTCAATATATTGAACCATCGCGCATAGCAGTGTTTCCGTGTTTCACCTTTAAAAATGTCACAAAATCATACCCAATGTTCTAAAACATACCCAATGTTTCTTTTCTTCTTCTTTTTTTTTGTTTGACAGTGGATGGAGCGGAAAATATACATTAAAATACTTTTTCTTTACTCGTAAAGCAGTGATGTTTTGCGTTCTTGTCCGCTACTGGAGACAAATGTATGGAGGAAAATTTTGGAAGAAAATGCTATAAAAACGTCTTCATGATCGGGAATTTTTTTGAATCTATGTTATCCTATTTGATCTCGCGCGTATTTTGAGAAGTATAACCAATGTTACTGCTTCTACAAAAAAAATATAATTTTTCTTAAGTAAAAATATTCGTGGTAGTGGTACTTCTAATATGAGTGTGTTATGTCAGTGGACGGACATGCCTCAGTTCGTGAGTTGTCAGTTCCGCTCAAAGGGAGTCGCCTGTGTAGCTGCCACGCGCTCTCCGCCATTCCTTGCAAATTCCTCGTTCTCTTTGTACCAAGCCTTGGGGTCATTTGTGTTCTCTTCTCCTACATTATTCGTTGCCAGCTCTTCTGAGATGAATCTCACCAAGGAGACAGCCCACGCAAATACTATAGTTATAATTACGTTTCAGAACGATGTTTCTCATTTCCATTTTTTTCGGGCAGTGCAGAGACACTAAAGTGGATGTTATTTATTTAGATATAAAGTTATTTTCATTTTTTCTTTGATGAGATTTCTCTTTGATAAAAGCTGTAAAATTGCGTTGTATATGTTTTCCACGCTTTTTTGTGAGCACAGTGTTATGTATATTTCAGTTGACGGTCTACGACGAAGAAATACAACATTATCATATGGAATTCCGGGTAAATTTTGTGATTTAAAACAAAACGAATGACTTGCCTTAAACACAATATACGAGTATTTCAGTAATTCGAGATACTTTGAGAATTCTTGTTAATCCATATTTAAAAAATAAATCTTTAAGAAAAGGTATTTCGTCTGGGAAAGGAATACAATCTTTATTTCAAATTTAAAAACTTACAGACTAGCTTAATTTATTTTTTATGGTCTGAAAATCTGTACGGATTTTAAGTTCCTTGCAATTAGTTTTCTGAATTTTTTTGTATTGTCATAGATATTCATCCTAATAAAAATGAAATTAAGTTCAATTCCGGACAGACCTTTCGAAAAATAATCTCTTCAAATATCATCACATACTACATGGATATAATACCGAATTTCAAAACTTTCTAAAACTTTTCTGTCCTAATTAAAAGTTACAAGTTTAATTGTTATTTAGAATGCTCTAAAATAAAACCACAGTAACCTAGCCCCTCCCACAAATTTGTGTTTATGTTGATGTTTTATTCCTTTCGGTTAGACGCCATTGAAATCGATTGATTGGACGGGTTTCTTTATAGAAGTAGTCTTCAGATATTGTTCTGCTTTTTATTCAGACAATTTCTAATAACGTACATTCTAACGTTAAATTCATGAAAATAGAAACACGTAGTTGAGACAATAAGGTTGTTCAAAATATGCAAAATGAGCATTAGTTAAACTTTTTATTTATTACCACGAGGACCAAAGTCGACGGTCATTCTCCGTTGGCTAGTGCTAAGAAAAGACTTGTTCATTACTGTTACTGAGGACCGAAGTATTCTATGGTAAATAATATATATTTCAAACGACCAACGATGTTCATTTAAGTTAAATGATGATTTACAATTTAATTATTATATATTTGACCTCTATGTCACAGTGATCAAGACCGCTAAAGGAGATGTGATAACCAATATTTTATCAGTATATTTATTATATAACATCCAAGCAAAAAGTAAATGGGATCAATAATTGCTGGAAATCAGTCTGTATTCGAAGCTAGAGTTGCAAATGGAAAGTTAATGATTCAAAACCGAATTTTTCAGAGACAATTTCCTTATGTAAGTGTTCATTTCGTTAAGATGAGCTCACCTTTATCAGTAGCACTTTTTACGTAGGAATATGTGTAATTTGGATAAATCTTACTACGCAGGAAACTGCATAGTTTCCAAACAGTATATGATATCATATCGTTTTCGAACAATTTGTTTATTACATCACAGTTTATACGTACAACGTGTCGACCATGTATATGGTCCTTTTCAGGGGCATAAAACTTTGAAACACTTAAAAAATATAAAACATTTCTTTTAAAAACACTTAGTCAAACTGTCATCATAATAAAATACATAGTAGCAATCATGATTGTGATGATACCAAGATTATGAAAGGAATAACGACTCAGATATGTTGGTTTACTTCATTTCATAGTTCATGAAGGAACACGACTGTTAGCACCCAAAGAATATTTGTTGAATAATTTAGAACTAAAATAATTAATTTTATCACGAAAACTGAAAGTTTTCTCTTTTTTCAGAGCAACCGCAGTCAACCCGCCATAGGTCTGAAGCAAACTCCGAAAGCAAGGGTAAGTTTTATATAAAGGTTTTCCAAATATTTTACGTTGATGTGGTATAATTTCCATTAAATTGAACTGTAACCTTCACAAATATGTTCATGAAAGTACGGGAGTCTGTTTTAGAAGATTATGTTATAGTCACGTGGTAACTCAATATTTTCATGGAAGAGAATCCTTGAAAATAAGGTTTCATCAGCTTTTGTAATTGAATTCCATTTTATCAATTGTGATGAACAGAGAATTATTGAAATCCAGCTCCAACGAAGTCAATTCGATCGGGCATTCACTTCCCTTAAGAAGAACAGAGTAATTGTTTTTTTAGATTAAGGCAAAGGCAATTGAATTCGTTTCAATTCAATTTTTTTCTCTCCGACTAGAAGACAATCAGACGTCACAAACATCCAGTAGAGAACGTAAGTACGGGAACACGGCCATTAAAAATACCAGGTCTGTGCCACCCTCAAGTTAAGATAATGAGATGTATGAGAAAGAAATTACACTGAAACACCTGGTTTGTGTCTTTTGATACATTCATATTTACATTGAAAGAAAAATGAAGAACCAAAACAGTCATCATTAAATTATTTTGTGATATCTTTGATGGTGAAAAGATTTCTTTTCGCTTAGAAAACTAAAAAAATTACAAATTTTACACACAAGGGAATAAACTAGAAATGTAAAACGACATCTATAGATGCTTAGAAATATGGGGTATTTTTGATGTGATGTATACTCCTGGAAATATAATAGGGCTCGGCAAAATATTCCAAGTCCCGCGCGCTTGGACATTTGAAACCGTTAGGTTTGCAACGCCACGTCTCTGCAACGGCGAAAAATCTCCTCGCTTTCGTTCGACCAATCGTAGGCAAATACACAGTGAGCAAGCCGACAAAATTACGTACCTGATTATTGAGGAAACATTTTCGGCAAGTGCGCAGAAGACACCGAACGGAGGTCATTATATTTCCTCAGTAATCAGGTACGTATTTTTGTCGGTTTGCTTACTCTGTATTAGTTTTCTTCTATGCATTCTTCATTGTTCATACAAACGACGTTTAATTTATCATTCTTTGATAATGTTGCTAATGCTCCACAATTACCAAGTGTATATTCTTAACTTCAATAACTTTATAATTCTCTATATTTAAACGACACAAGATTGTCTACCAACGCCTTCTTAGAGTATATAAAAGGTATTAGAGTTTCTGTAAAAAAGTTCGTATAAATATTCCTA
This sequence comes from Laupala kohalensis, assembly GCA_002313205.1. NCBI lineage: Eukaryota > Metazoa > Arthropoda > Insecta > Orthoptera > Trigonidiidae > Laupala > Laupala kohalensis. Next base: position 727,847 of record NNCF01127166.1, read on the forward strand.
TATTTTCTGAACTTTATACAGTGGCGTAAAAACCTCGAAGCTCATTGGCATACAGTGATGTGTATTGTCTTTCATAATATCACTTGATTTGCGATTCTTTTATAATATTCTTATATGTCAATCTTAATTCAAGAATTATAGAAAACAATTGTATAAAATATGAATGAATAACACTAGAGGTTAATTCTAGTGATAATAATAATGTTAAACCACTTAAAGAATAAATAAGTTACATTTACTAGAAATATATTGATCCCAGATATAACGCTTTGGCTGTAATCGTGCAACATAAAACAACATGCTCAGTGAGTAATATTACAAAAAACCTTTTTACAGATTTCAATAAATGTAACAAAAACACAAATCACTTTTATTAAGATATTCAAATGAAATTGAGATGTATTCCCACAGATTGACTAAAATTATCGCACAATAAAACATCGCATTTTAATAATGGTAACGTTAAGTAATTTACCAATACGAGAAAATTATTCCAGGATATATTATAGAATAAAAATTAATAATGCGTTTAATTGACTATCTCTCATTCTTTCAGATATCAATTTCATCATATTCAGTTTTCCTTCTTTCATTTTTTCTTTCTTACTTTCTATTTTTTATTCCACTTCGTTTCCCACATTCCACATTCCTTCTTTTCCCTTTTCTTTCTCTTTTTTCTTTTTCTCCTTCTATTCTCTTTCTTTTTCTCTTTCTTTTTATATTTCTGTTTCCTTTCTTTTTCTCTTTCTCTTTCTTTTTCTCTTTCTCTTTCTTTCTTTTTCTCTTTCTTGTTTTCCTTCCTCGACACTCCTATAATTCAGGGAAATTAATTATAATTCATTCACATTAATTTCAAATGAGTACTACTTCTATTTATCACAAAAAAACAGTATTCATTTGATACACATATAATAATAATAATAATAATAATAAACAACTCATTTTTAATTTAAAATGTTAGCATCGATATTCCGTATTATTCATTGATTTCAATAGCATGGGACGAACATGGTAATTTAGATTCATTCTTTACGAGTATATAACTTTTTACAATCCTTGATGGATGTTTATATTTGTGAAAATAAGCGTATTAATTAGACATTAAGCATAATATTTACTGTAAATTAAAATAGCAACAAGGCAGTTGACAAGATAACAGATAAAAATTTAAATATGAAGTTATTGTAACTAGTATATCTCAGCATTCCAGATTCAGTGTCATACTTTAAGAACTTGTTATTTTAAACCTAGAAATCTCCTCTAATCAACATAATGTTTACCATCAATACAAAAGAGAATTTCGTATTTTCAGAAACCGTTGAACAAGAATATGAAATTATACCAATAAGGTTTTTTTAAATTGGAATAATTATGTGACTTTTACGGAGTATATAAAGGGCCTTCTACTTTTTGCTGCCTTTTAAAATAGAAATTTAGATCGCAGAAGTGTTCATCCCGGACAGACCACGGAAACGCGAATGACACGTCACTTTTGTCTAACAAATAGAACGTAGAATTAAAGAATCATTTATAATTGGTGACCTAATTGTAGAGCAGGAACAACGAAGAGATTGCTAATAAACTCGCGGAGATAAATGTTGCATTAATTTTTTTACTGGAATATTTTTTAGTTTTTAGTTATTCACATTAAAAAATATTTATTGCAAGTAATACTGATAAAGACAAAAAAATTAATTTCTCCTTGAAATTCAATGAATTCGCAATTATGTGGTGTCACTACGACATGCCATGGAATGGAATATATTGGAAATTATAGTACACTATAACTGAATGATGAATAATGCAGAAAAATCACTATTGTTCCACGATAAAATCTGGATTACATTGTAAGACTTCAATCACATTAATTTTCTAGTCAAGCCGTACGTTTACAAATTATTTAGATTTCATATTATATCTTGAGATTTCTCTTTAGTAAAGTCAAGTTAAACTGTTTCCTTGTAGGCCCCAAAGGTGCCCATGGCAGAAGAAATAAAAGCTTATTGGCATCAATTAAGATGTGTTGTTTGTTGTAGATCCAAGTGTGTTTCGAATATTTTATATTACTGCTTAATAGTAAGATATGTAACGGAAATCTTAGATTGCGAACGAACAAGAATGAAAAAAAAACGGATATGAAAACACTCACAAATTAGAAAGCACTGATCATACATAAATATATCCATAGGAGGTAATAATTAAAACACAATATTTAGACGCATTTAACTTCTAAAACCCTATTCTCAAACTCAAGAATGTAACTAAATGTAGTTTTGATCTGAGCAAACACAATTAAAAAACCACATTACTTTTATTTAAATTTCAGAATTTCGTTTTGCTGGATTTATGCTGGTAACCGAAGATGAAATTTTCGTTATTTAATTCAGTAGAATTTTATGTTCTATAACCTAAAATAACACCAATTTAGAATGCATCGATCGAGAAGACAAACATAATTATTGAGAGAGACCGCAATGTTAAATCAGTCATTCGTTATATCGTTTAGAAATATTATGTTTCAACACACTCTGTACTAAATCCCACTGTAAACCATTTACCTTATTGATTTTCGGTCAGTTTTTTAAAATACACTTTTATAATTATAATTAGTTAGATATTAGTAAATGATAGGGTTGGTTGTCCTTGTAGGTTTCATTCAAAGGTACACATGGCGACTAATATATGTTGTCTATAATGCAAAATCAGCCATATCAAATTTAATCGTTTCTAAAATGGGAATTGGAAGAGCCACATTACAAAGTGGAAATAAAGTACAGTTAGTGAGACTATTGTATAAAACAAACTTAATTCATGACGAAGCTAAGTTATATTAAAATAATAAAGAACTTACAATACGTTACCCAATTTCGATTTTGTTAGCTTTGAATGTTTCGATTTTTTCAACACGTTTAACAAAAATAAAAGTAATGCGAAGGCGTTTGAATATATCAGATGATACGGAAATGAACTGTGAAAGCTTGTTATCTGCTTAGATGCCAACAGAGTTGGTGCGATGACGCGTTATGCGACGTTGCACAATAACACATTTAGATTTTCTCAGTATTATGAGAGCTTTCATGAAGGTAGCATTGGGGCTGGATAAGTTCTTGCGGTGTAGGCGATCTTCACAGGATACAATGTCGTCTTAATAGGCATCAGTATCTCCATATCTTGCGAGATATTATGATCCCTTCGGTGTGGTAATTGTATTCTGCTGAAGAACTATTACCTCAGCATGATAGATCATCTATCCACACGTCTCGATTGGTGCAGGAATGGTTTGCAGAGCAGGAAAAAGTGGAAATTCTCCACTGGCACCCGCATGCCTCTGACCTCAACCCAATGGAAAACGTGTGGACGGAGACAAAGCGTGGTATGGCCGAAAATTGGCCTGATCCACCTCCCACTACCACTGATATCTGGGATGTTGTATGTGAAGCATAGGAGGAAATTGCTAACAGCACGTCTTATGCGTCCACCTTAGTTAATTCAATCCCTAGACGGCTGCAAGACGTGATAGACTGTGACTGGTATTGGACTCGTTATTAAGTGAGGACCTTAATAAAGGCTCTTTTAAGGGCTCAAAAAGTACAAACAAAGAAATCCACAACATGGTGAGCGTTAAATACTTTGCGTAGAAGATGTTTAGTCTTCTAAGTTAAAGTTTGAAACTAAAAATATGCAAATAAAAGTGGTTTTGAACTAGGTATGGTCACTTCATACTTTCCTTTCTAGCAATGTGCCAAACAGCCTGTGTATAACTCTTCTTGATTCCGTGCGATTAAATTATAATATATTTTTAATTATACGAAAACGATTGTCTTAAATAAAAGTATATTTGACCCGTCCTTTAACGATTAGTAATTATCATTAGAGTAATGCGGCTATTATTAATTTTGTTGTTCATTCTACCGTGTCTAAAACTATTGAAGTGAAATAAAGACGTGTAGTCTTTCATCCTCCTTATTTCTATTCTTAGCTAGACATACAGATACGAATGGTTCTTTATTGCTACGAATACTATTAGTTTAAACCAATAAGTGTATATAACTTTTTTCTTTATTAAATGTTGTGCTCCAAATGTATAACATGATAAATCTAGATGCTATATGATGTATTTTTATTGAAAATATTGTTAAAATACAAATTAGACAACTTAAGGCATATCCATTTCCTACTCAATATTTTTATTAAAATCAAGTATACTTTTCCGTCTTTCCAACTTAACACATTTTGGTGAGGTGAGTAAACAATTCTCTGATGTATTATCATATCACACTTAATTTTCGGTTAGAATTAGAAACTCTCGAATTGCTTTTTGTATCATTGTTTTCTTTAAATGTTTGTAAAATTGATTGCTTTTTAATACAATATTGAATATATTCTGCATAGGTTAATTGAAATGGTAAAAACCTTAAAAAATTCCTCGTGAAATATATTATTAAATACTTTCATTCACAAATGAAAAAAAAATACAGTAACTTAAGAGTTCGTGTATACAAATTATGTAATAGAAACGTTGAAGTAATATATTAAAGTACACATAGAAGTCGTATACTTAGGATACGTATCGGCGCAATGCAGATTGAACTTCGATAGCGTTTTAATTTTATCAGCTTGAGTTGCTAGCCACATAGCCAGATATGTTGTAATGTGACCCAAATTATGGTTGGGTGGAAGAAAAGGTAGGTTTCATGAACTGAACTTCGCCATAAGATAATAAACAAATATACAATAGAATCATTTGCTACGTGCACAAGTTATTAACAATATTTATTAAACGTATAATCTTCTGGAATCCAAATATCAGAGATTTCCATTAGGTGACAACACACAAAAATGCATGACTATTATCGGAATGTGATAATCTCCTAAACTCCGCACAGTTACCTCCCAACATTCTTCATGTTCACAAATTGAAAGTAGGTATGATGACAGTGACAATATGTATCGACACTGCACGCAATTTTCTCCTGACCAGTAACACTTTTCTTGGAAGCAATTCAACTCACTGGTTCATTTATCGATCGCCGACCTCGGACCCGATAAGCATTCTGCATATGCCACTTCATCTAATCCCATTTCAGTGTTCAGTTCCCACATTTCAGTACCTACACATTTGCGGCCAAGAACTGTGCTTTGTTTTGCGCTCCGTTTTATTTGTTTTTGTGTGAGCGAGTTGCATGCGGTGTAGCAGCAACCGCTGTTCGAAGCAAATGGATAATTGTTCTGTTCCCGCTCACCCTGTGATATCGAACTTTTGGAAAACGATAGGCAATTCGAAGGCAGAAATCGAATTAAAAGACTTTTAAACTGAAAGGTTGAATAGCTTTTCGATTACACTTTATTAATGGTCCATGTGTTATTTTTTTTCAATATGCTTATTAGAAAGGTTCAACTGTTATTTTCAATTCGCTAAAATGTTTTATGCGTAATCCATCACATATCCTCTCCTTGTTCACTTTCAGTGCATTGTCATTTTAATTTCTCTGTACAAATATCATTTATCAATTATATACACATCCACACACATCCTTCCAGGGTAGAGAAGACCACTGAAGATGACAACATAAGCAGTCGAAGCCGGTTTTGGCAAATAGCTATATTTTTCAGTTCACTATAACTTTGTTTTTCACTAAAGTAAACTGAGTACAACACCATTATCTAATTATAAAAATATCATATCGAAATCATAATAAAAAGTCAATAAACTCTTATTTCCTTTAATTCATTATGTTCACATATTAATGATATGTGATGAATGCAATGAATTCTGTGCTGTTCTCAATAATTTTGAACTTTGAAGTATGACATTTTAGGAACGAATTCCACAATTTCACTACTTTTATTGCGGAAAAATACAAAAAGAGTCATTGAGCTTTTAGTAATAAATTACAATAAATATAACACAAAATTATCTTGGTAATGAACACAACTCTGGGCCGTGTTGTATTAAATAAGAAAACCTGTTGAGGTTTGGGGTGATCGATTTCTTCTTTGTCTAGGACTAAGTAGTAGAATGAACTACGAACGTTTCGGTCATCTTGCTGTGGCCTTCTTCAGAGCAATGTCAGAGTCGCACAGACCTAACTTGCTCTTACAAACAATTGGCAGATACGTATTCGCCAATAGTTTCATTCCATAGAGGGATGCACCGCAGGAATATACAGGGAATAAGTACATCCCATAAATGATGTACTAGTTTTATATAAATAGTGAAAAACAAAGTTACTTATCTTATTGGGAAAATATGGCTGAATATTTGTGTGTTGTAGTTTGTAGGTGGTGAGATTCCGATTGGAGTTTAATTCTCCTGTGGGTATAAGTAAGGATATTGAAGATATATTTATTTTGGAGGATCACCAAATTTTGGTTTTTATGCAAATATGACCATTTTTATTATTTGGAGTAATTTTTTACTCGTGAACAAGACAAGAATATAATGGAAACTTGCTTGGATAATTTTATGTTTTAGGACCATATTATCAAAATTGTGGCTATGAGTAAGATCTGTTGCTCGGAAACCATTAATTTGCATTGCTAAATACCAACTCAATAGAATATATTTAAACCCAACATATTCACCATGGATGAACCCATGTTTTGATGGTCTTCTTTCATATTTTTGCGATTGTTTAAAAATTACTAAGTAAAGCGCACATCACAATGACAATATATATCTTAGAAACGTAGAAATTATCGTATCAGGATTCGCGACATATGTCAAAATTCGTGTCGTGTCGTAACATGATTTATATAATATATTATTTTACGAGAAAGAGTCAAAACTTAATGTTTTGATATCGGATACTACTATTCTTGTATTCTTCTTTCCTACTACTTTATTTTGTAAGGACACACACATATTGTGCGAGTAGATATATCCGGTACGCCTGGATTTTAGATTCGTAGAATTGAAAGAAATTAAATAGAGTTTGCCCTTTATATGAAAATAATTTTCACTTTATAGATATTACATTCATCGGTAAAATGTAATTTTTTTCCTTTCATATAACTCTGCGAGTTGACTACCATGCTTTATCGATTCAGAGTGTAGCTTCGTCGTAATTCTTCTCAACCCTCTGATATGAAAGCGATGCGTGAGTCGCTCCCACCACAAACATTTTATGGCACAATTTGTCAAACTCTTGAATAGTCCTGTTTCATTGTTCTCAAATGTCCCCTTGCTTTATTCATGACGCACAACAGCAAGTTCTGACTCTATATACAGTCTCACAATGGTCACTTTTACCAACATAATTCGAACGTTTTGTTTCTTCTATATTTCCTCATGATGTGAGTCGTTTTAAGATAATAAAATAATACACATAGATCATGTTTTGCAAAATGTTTTATAAGTTAGCAATAGTAAAGATTAGCTAACGCCCTCTAGAGATATTCTCATTGCAGGGTCGAAAAGTAAGCGAAAAATTACTGGGAGAAAAAAATTGATCGATTGACATTTTAATACAATAAGTAATTTTATTTGGTAAAAAAAAATTCTGTCTTGATACCGTAAGAAAATATTTCAAAAAATTTTATCACTCATGTTATCAATATTTATTGTTAAGGCTTCAGTTGCATATATTTTTTGTAATATTGTTGTGAAAGGACAAGTTCTCGAAAAGTTCTTCCAAAGGTTGTGGGTTCGGTATAAACAGGAATGTTTGTATAAGAGCACCTTCATTTCATTATCTAGATAAAAAAAATCATTTACCGAGATGGCTTCAACCAGAGCGAATTATAACAAATTGGTCGATACATAGCAGATAGGAGATTCGATTATGACTTTACGGATTAATCAAATAATTCAAGATATCTGATGTATATTACCAATTATTACTAATGGTTGTAAAATATTAGAAGGCGGCTGGCTACCTCCCTCACGCTGTCACCACTTCTTTTTTCCGAGACGTCTTGACATAGAGATTCTCCGACATATCATCTTTCACTCACACTAACATCATTTCTCTTGGTGGTACGATACACACTGGATAATTCTTATAGCAAATTATTTTTTTATCGTGCAAGTAAAAGACAACAAATTTGTTTAATGTTGGATTCTGACCAAAATTCTGAGAAAAATGATACCAAACAACAACCATTTTCAAGCAATACCTGTCCAATTTTTTACGGAGATGAGTACTCTGTTTATTCAATGTCAGATAGATAACTTGCGCAGTAAAAAAATAGCACTTCATTCAATTTTCGCACAATGGGTTGATTTTTATTCAGTAATGACTGTTAGTTTTAGCGTTAGGAAACTGAGTTTTACATAATAAAATTAACTTTATCTCTTGTTTGTTATTTCGCACATTGAAATACAAGCTTATGTATCATACATAAGAATTGAACAATTTTATGAAAGACGGTTTTCCAATAACTTCCGATGAACAAAAAAAGCCTACGGGTATCAGGTCAAAATTTCAGATACATAACTAATATACTGATGGAAAAATTATGCCGTCCATGATCCACAGGTACAAAAGTTAAATTTGGAAAATAAAAATGAAAGAAATGCAATTTCATTTCTCTTCTTATTTAGAATGGGCTTGGGAAAGAGCATTGCAAATTAACTGGACCGCGGGAGAGAGAATTAATTAGTCATAAAATAAAAGTGATATCTCTCTCCTGTCCCTTTCCCGAACCGACAAAGTCGCTGCGTTCATCAACGGTCCCTAGGGTTTCCTCCCCCTGACGTTTCAGTGGAGCTAGTGCTTGAAATATTTGTATCTCGGACATAGTGGTTCATGAAACTGGATTTCTCCTTCAAATAGTCATTTATAGTGTAATTTTGTGTAAATTCCTTAAATATGTAGTCATTTGTGTGTAGTGACGGAATTCTACGAACTGAATAAGAAACTTAATTATTTATCCTTCCTCTGTTCTTAGGAAAATACGTGACCAGTCACGTTGTAATTCCGGTCGTGTTATACTTCCGCATTTTAGGCCATGTCGTACTTTGCATTTGTAAAGTCATATTCTCGTTGTAGATGGCTCTCGCTACGAAACAATATTTAATTTAAAACAGAAGAGGAATTATAACTCTTTCTTTTTCTTAAGGAAAAACACTTTCTAAAATATAAAGTTTTCGACTAATTTTTATGATTTTCAGATCATATCTTTTTTTATCGTTTGTTAAATACGGAAAAGATAAATCGCAGTTACTTTGTTGACGTTTTATTTTGGAGGTAACATTTATTTACTTGGCGTACAAGAGGACTCAAAAAATAGTACAAATAGTAAGTAATATTCCACACAAGATTCTGTCTTTCTATGAACTTTCTTACACTTTCGCTATCATCATATTATTTAACTCACAACTTCGGAGTAACTACTCTGAAAGGGAAGTTTTCATCGTCTTGAGCCAAGTGAAAATTGCGGCGGACTCGAACCCGGGTTCTTACTTTTGTCGCAGGTGTGTTTGCGGACCACCAACCTTCTGGACTAAAAGTTCTCCCAGCATGGGGATCCACCTGTAGTCATTTATCCTATGTGAGGTGTGATACAGGGTTCATCGGAACAGGACTGGAGGATGTAGTGTATGGACTTCGGGAGTCGTGGCTGGTGGTGTAGCGGTAGCACAACTGTGTTCAAAGAAGAATATCCTTGGTTTGAGTCCCGGCCCGTTGCAAATTTCACTATCATATTACTGTTTTCGCGTTGGATATATTTTCTCGAATGAATCTGTGCTTTCGTGATTTTTCATTTAATGTTTTAATTTAACCACATTTTAAATTTTTAAGAGATTGAATGACCTGTTTTCTTTTAAATATATCATTTTATTTTCATTTTTTGATCTAAATTGAGACGACGAAAAGACTCTTTTCCATTTCATGTTGTTCACATTGAGGAATTGACATTGCTGAAGAATTACTAACACTATTTTAGAAGTTCTAGATAAGACTTTAGCATCTTGAAATGCAAATTCAACTGTGTAGTAGTAATCCAAAGGTTGAGAAATTAGTGGAGAAGAATAGAAATTCTCTTTTATGATGTATTGGTTGAAGGTCTAAACATCTTTCAATTACAATCTACTTCTGTGAGTTTATTAAAAAATCTATGACCTCCATTCTGAATATTTCACATACTCTTCGTTGGAGATATTCTGTTCTTCTTTATAGGATCATTGACAATGGCACCTGTTTTAACTGATAAATTCTAACATGACTGTTATCCGAAGGGCTCTAATGACCTTGATGTTGGCAAGACCTAAAACTTAAATTTAAAAAATAAAAATATTATTCGACAGGAAACAACACTCATAATAGTATATTCTTAGATAGCACTCTCAGTAACAAAAAACAAGACTTCTTGACGGAAAAAACATATCTAAAGAACGAAATCGCATGTTCCTTGATCAATCAAAGACCGCAACGAGAAAGATGATAATGACGTTTTGTTATGAAGCTCAAAACACCCTTGTTTATATGACTTCCCCTCTTCTGCTTGTGTTATTGGCAAAACAAAATACTTGATTGCTTTAAACAGGTATTGAAAACGTCAAGTGGTACGCATGCTCTTAGCTAGTCAATTGTCCTCCTAACACAAGTATATCAAGCCATTAAAAGTGCTTAATGTATGAAAATGAACCTTCTTGCGGTGTTATAAGATATTCGGTAATGGGGATGACAGATTTCCCTTAATTCTTGTCAAAGCTAGAATTATATTTAATATTGTAATTCATTTACTCTTTGTATATTACCTGATTTAGCGTATTTTTCTCCTCTATTGATAAACCGATAAACTCACTTAGCTCTACCAAAGAGAATTCACTCCAACACGTAGAGTTGTCGTGAATACCAAAGAAAGTGGTAGAGAACCCTCATGCTAGGATTTCTAAGTGTTACAGTTTGTTTATGACACACCAGCAGTTTAAATACAGAATAAGAGACCATGTATTCGTTTTTTCTTTACTTTGCCTGTTTTACTTAAGGTATTGCTAACAATGCCTTGGTGATTCTGGAAATAAAAATTATTTCCTACTTTGCCTGATTGTTTTCGGCATTGTTCACATAATCTAGGCACTTTGCATAGAGGCCGACTTTTAATTTGCCAGTAACATATACATGAAATGAATGTAACTAGCGATATATCGATGATTGCAGCAGTAAGACAGCACAATCACGATGGAATAATGTATTTTACGTGAGGAAAGAAGAAAAATTCGATTGCAAGTAATATTATCCCCTACTGCTTTTTATTAAAAGTATGACTTAAATTTCTTTTCATAACCTCACATTCTGCCTTGTACTGTGCTCATAGCTTTTCCTTTGATGAAGAAAATTCCTCTTTCATTTCCTATTTCTACCCTCTGAGTAATCTCTCCACCTTAACAACTTATGTAATACGGAGATTCGTATAATTGTTCTTTCGCAATTTACTTAAGTTTTCTTTTTAAAAACAAAACTCTCATCATTTCTGTAATTTTCTTCTCATTAACTTCGTTTTTTCATCCCTTTTGCTTTTCTCATTTCACCTGTAATTGAAACATTTGATCCAGAAGTTTTCTCTTACCATTTCCCATCTTTTGTGGAAGTAATAAGCCCAATTTAAAAAAAACATTTGACTCATAATCAACCAAAGGAAAAGTATTTCATTGACATAATTGAAAAAAAAATGTATTACAGAGTTAGCAGTTTAAAACTTTACATATTTTTTCCCGAACAAGTAATTATTACGTCAAATTGCTCCACAGCAATAAATTATATGTAAGCTGTGTTATTAATTCATGTCAGGAACCAAATTTATTAAAGCAATTATTTCATTGTGGAATGATATTGTTAGTAAAGAGTCATTTTTCCGAATGAGATCACATTACCAAGAAAATAATATTGAATAAACTCCGTCCATATCAACAAGTATTGTTAATAATTTCTTTAAAGTACATATATTACCTTCAGTTAAAAAAAGATAAATAATATTCAATACTTGTATATATATATNTCCAACCCAAATAGAAGGCAAAAATGCTCACCCAAAAATATTAAACCAGATACAGAATACCTGAAACTGAACAAAGAAGAAATTATCACGCAAATTAATCAGGAAAAATCAACAGACTTGAAGAAAGTAACAGAAAATTAAACTAGGACATCCCCCTCACATCAGGAAACATCGCTGGTGGAACGCAATCTGCGACCATGCAATCGACAGCCGAATATCTGCCTGGAAAGAATTTAGCAGTTACAAAACCGAGGAAAACTGGGAGAACTTCCTTAAAACTCGAAAACAGGCCTCAAAAATAATTAGGGAAGAAAAACGAGGATATGACAACAACAGACTCCACGAAATCCAGCAGGGTTTCACATAAAATAATACAAGAAAATTGTGCAAGACTTTTAGAGAAAACCTGCAGAGATACCAAGCGCCCAGCCTGTGCTTCAAAAAGCACGATGACTCGCGGGAAACTAACACGAAAAATAACTGCAAAATTGTATCCCAATACTTCAACACCCGTCTTAATTGCGAACCACCCCAAGAAAGAAATTGACCCCTCCGGTATTGACGCACCCGGACTCATAAGCCCCCAAACTTGAAGAAATTACGGATATAATCAAACAGCTCAAAAAGAACGAAGGAGAAGATGGGATCATAGCTGAACTCTGGAAACTGAACGAACCTACACTAACGCAGAAAATTCATTATATAATTTCAGACATATGGACGACGGAGCAAATACCAGATGTTTGGAAATGTGCTCTAATTCACCCCTTACACAAAAAGGGCGATAAGGCGGACACCAACAATTACAGAGGAATCACCTTGCTCCCGGTCGCAAACAAAATCCTGTCCATAGCACTTTTAAACAGGATAAAATCCCAAGCGAATCTACTAATTGGTGAATACCAGGCAGGATTCAGAAAATGGCGATCGTGTGCTGAACAGATCTGGAACTTAAAAACGATATTACAGATGAGAAAATGCAGAAATACAGTAATTACATTCATCGACTTCAGAAAAGAATATGACTCAATAGACCGCGAAACCCTCACTCTTTAAAATCATGGAAGAATTCGGGATCAACAAAAGGACCCGAAAAGTCACAGAACAGACACTTACAGGAACAACGTCCAAAGTGAAATTCATGGACGAAATATCAGAGCCCTTCGAAATCAAATCTGGAGTCCGACAGGGGGATGGACTATCGCCAATCCTCTTCAATATTGTTCTAAAAAAGATCTTCAGGGAATGTGAACCTTACGTAAAGGGCATCCAAATTGATCGTAAAGGACATCAAAAAAGAGAACCGAGTTAAAGTTAAATGCCTCGCTTTTGCGGACGATATAGCTATTATCACAGGCAATAGAACTGAAGCGACTCACGCCGTGGAAAAACTACATGAAATTGCACGAAAAATCGGACTACAAATCTCTTACGAAAAATCTCAATATATGGAAAGACGGCCAGAAAATAAATCCCCTTTAATCACACAACACGGTAAAATCACAGAAGGCCTACAAGCTAACGTGGAGATACTACAACAAGAAGTGCATTTCTAGAAACGCACAATTAAGGCACTATAAAACAGTGATTCTACCAGAAGCAACCTACGCAGCCGAAACAATGTTAATCGACGGTCATTCCAAAATTAGGAAAATAGAAAAGCAGGAACGAAAAATTCTAAGGAAGGTTTACGGGGCAATCAATAAAAATAGCATTTGGATGAAAAGACCTCAGATCGAACTCTATCAGAAGACCAACACAATAACAGAAGAAATCAGAAAACGCCAAGCAAAATTTTACCCGCACATCTACAGGACGGAAAACTCCAGAACGGCAAAGAAGCTATTCGACATTATTACAACAAGTAAATGCGGCACAGAATGGCTGAAAAAGGTCCAGCGGGACCTACAACAGGTCAACATAGAAAATCTCGAAGACTGCACCGAGTTCCAGACAAAAAGACCCGAAGAGTCGCAGAACAGACACTTTCAGGAACAACGTTCAAAGTGAAATTATTGTACGAAATATCAGAGCCCTTCGAAATCAAATCTGGAGTCCGACAGTGGGACGGACTATCGCCAATCCTCTTCAATATTGTTCTTTAAAAATCAAGGATGTAAAATTTGAGCAAAGAACATCGCGGCAACCTGAAAAAAATGGACTGATGAAAGGAAGGAGCATTCTGAGATGATGAAGAGAATTTGGGAGGAAAAGAGGAAAAACATCAGAAAAAATAAATCGTGATTTCAAGTTCAATCGCTCTCCTAAAGGGGAACAATCGACTGCATAAAAAATATATCTTTTGTGAAGAGCTCACAACGTTTCGACTTGGATGTAAACCGTCGTCTGGTAATCAGAAACCTGACGACGGCTTAAATCCAAGTCGAAACGTTGTGAGCTCTTCACAAAAAAAATCTTCCATAAAAGGTCGTAAATCTTTAATTATTGATTTAATTAGATTATATAATGGACGTTAATTGTAGTGTAACTTGTATATTATTCTTAAGTTTAAAATATATTTTCTTGGAAAAGAAACTCTTCTTTCTCCATTTTTGTATCTCGTATAATAAATAATAAGTGATCTTCGATATTGTAAAATAGTGTGGTAGATCTTCGCACACGAAAATATAACGTGCATTCATTCATTGAGGACTATGATGACAACATTATCTGTAATATTAATTGTCAATAATGTTCATAACATGCGCTGCTAACGAGGTCCTTTTTAATTCAAACAATTAACTTATGCATTTGATATACTTTTTGCATTTAATGACGAAATAGCTTAATAACAATTACCTGATTTTCCCAAAATTTCTAACTAGTGCGATACCTATTTTGTAAATTTGATTGTATCCATCGATGGAAATCTTTCAGAATATTTATAAAAACAAATCTTTGAATTTAGTAAGGTGCTTCCAAATTTTTGAAGTAAAAGTACTCGCAGATCGATCATGTATTTGAGCATAATCGTAAAAATAATTTCTGGGGCAAACTAAGCCATATTTTTCAAGTTGGATTTTATACTTGTGTTTTTAGTTTTAAAATATTATATCTTTCGTCTCAATTTAGATGTGTAAATAGATCGTGTAAACGATAGAGCCATCGGATTGTGTTTTTCGGCGTACATATGAATACTCTGAATTAATATTTTGGTATTTGCCCGTTGAGGAAAGACTATTTTGTACACTTTTCTTCGGGTAAATAATTCTAAAGATTTCAAAACATACAACTGACTTAATTTTCTAATACACGAGGAATTTGGAAGATAAGTAAAGAAACAAATATTGATTATTTTACTATCACATTGATCTTTGTGTATTTACTTAAGGGGTATCATTTATTTGAACACAAATCTAATCTAACTTCGTAAGTGCAGTACTTATTAATGAATTACTTATTAATCGATTTTTTACTTACAAATATAATAATTACTGATTTTTATTTCAACAAATGTATTACAGTTATATTAACAATATATTGCGTAGTTCTCATTAAGATTCTGATAATCGTAGAAATTATCGTTCTGGAAGCGCATAAAACATTTTACTATACATCTACGACAACTATTGACTTAATATGCTAATCTAATTACAAGGATACGGAACATGCAACATGACGGACATTTGAGTAATGGCGAGTCGAAATTATCTTTTCGTGAGACAAGGCATATGTTTGGGAATAGAGATACACAGCAACTCTCTTTGAGTTCCAGGAGATTAATGATTTATGCACGACAACGTGTACTTGAATACGCGCGACTATGCATGAGATTTTACACATCTGACGTATTTCTGATATAAACTGCTGATCATATAGCGATAAACACCATTTTAGTTTAGTTGTTGCGTACAGATAGTGAATAAGAAAAAAAACAGTTATTTGTAACTTCATTTCTTTCTCAACTCCTTATAACAATTTTGGAAATACATAACGAGAAAATAAATAAAATTTGCCGAGAATTTCCGGATTCTGTAATGCCCATGGATTTATTATTTTACAAGAAAAAAGTTGATTGTTTGTTTTAATAATATTGTTGAATGAAATGCACATATTTACATTTCGTATGTTTATTTTTGTTTAGTTGTCATTACAAAAAATATTATGTGTACATTGAAACATGGGCTTATTTGAAATATTTTATTAAGGATTTCAATATTCCTATAATTATGTGTAGAATTGTGAACAGAAGTATTATTATAACTTTAAACAAATAGTTGTTGCGACGTTGCCCTTACACAGTGGATTTTTTGTGGAACATTAAACTTGTATGACGTCTTATGAGGGTGATTGTAAATGATTTTACCTTGACTGACTTCTCCTCTGTCAGTATCATTATTATTCGAAATCTGCGTGACGCTGTGGGCATGTGATGTTGCATTTGCGCTCCTGTACTCCTACAAAGAGTAATACGGTAGTGGATTCCACTCCACGAACATTGGCTAAGTGCGTAGCACATCCGCTGTGAGCGCGTGACAAAGCGCTGCCCGCATTCATCGGTCCAAAGGTTTAGAAAAGACACATCACCCTCAACAGCTGGAGAGGAACCGAACGCTGACATAGGGACACGGTGAAATGTTGCTAAGAGAACACCTCATTCGTCACGATGTGCTCACTGCACGCACGACTGAGGGCTGTGATGTATGTATGTCTCACCTGTCACGAAGTGACGTCATTCGTGTTCAACGTCCGGTATCTTTCATTCGCTCACAAATCTGTTACGGGCAATGCATCTCTTCCCAAGCATTTGGAATGTAGTTTTTGCGTATATGAGAGATTCACAGAGTAATTATTTCTAACGAAATATTGGTTGAAAAAATGAAAGTGACCTCGCAATTGAGGATTATTTACTACAGACCTTATCAAATCTAATCTGGAGTTTGGAGAACTAACAAAACCTTACAGTATTGATTAATCGTTTTTTTATGAAACCCATCTAAAGTTTTAAAATTTTCCTTAACAAGAAATAATAATACAATTGAGCTTTAGATTCTTATCTTTTACTGCTCTTTTCAATTTGAGAAAGATTTCCAGTAGATGTTCTTTATGTGCCTATGATTATTTCTAGTTGCAGTTTTAATGCTTTCATTCTTTTCATTGATATTTAAATCATCCTGAAGTTAATGACTTATGTAACCAATACTTCAACTAACCATTCCGATCTGTTGCCAAGTTCCATCTCCATCTCTAACTACATCTGATTTATGCTATCACGCTAAGGAGAAGGAATTGCATCATTACGCAGAAAACGAATGAAAGGTAACATAATTGACGCCTGGATAGTTTGGCCAACTTTTGACCAAGGAATTGGTCACGACTAAGATCTTTACGTTCGAATACATATTGAGAAACTGAATACAACATTGGAGCACATGAGAGACTTGTTCATACATTACTAAATGCCCTCGGGAATATAAACATTAATTGAAGTTTCAAAACGTTTTTTATCTTACCCCTGGCGGCATGCTGCTCTTGAATGAAGATCTTTGCTTGTTATTAATTTGCGAGTATAAAATGTTGGAGATTGCGTCAACAGTAAATGCTTTCGCTAATGAACCGTTTTAAATGAGCTGTAGAACTGAAACCAGCAAAACTGATCTAAAAGACATAACGAGCAACAGAATGACTCTTTCACGTTCAGTGTTTTCAAAGAAGAAATTAGATCAATGGTGCTTTTGATTACCAACCTTCCTAATGGCTTCGCAAAAAACGTACCTCGAGATATCCAAATTAGTCTCAGACTTATGACCTTTACACGAAGTACCTTTCCTGAAAGTGGCTTCGCGTTCTGAGCACTATAATGCTGCTGCAATCTTATCGAGTTTCATCTGCATTCTAATTAGTATCTGCCAATTAAAACTAATTGCAGAACAATTTGATTTTCTTGAAGGACCGGTTCATCAATGATCATTCGCATTTGGGTTGTACAGCCATTATCACCTCAGTACACTGAGCTCTTCGCATCTATTGCAATCTAAGTTCATCGTATTTTTCTTTTTTCCGTTAAATACATCGGAAGAAAAACAATTCATCTCTGTCAGGATAGAAAACCTAGCATTCAATTTATTTTTGCCAAGCGAGCTGTATCGTCCTAGATTGGACCGAGCCTGAGACGAAGCTTCGTAGGGAGCATCACTGTTCTTTCCACATGAGTCAAAGGGAAGAAAGAAGACGCTCATACGATCTTTCGCTGTGATTATGTCCTCAGGAGAAATGAAAGGAAGAAAGGGCAGGCGGATGACGTGACACGGTATATTAATACGTTGCACCGTCGTATTATACTCTTTTAGACGGAGACAAGTAAGAAGGGATTTAAACGTTAAGAAAAGGGATGATTATGAGCAGACTCATTATTTTTTCGAATCTTGAAATAGGACTTGTAAAGGAAATATAATCAAATTACAAGAGACGTTTAAGAGTAATCTACTGTTCATAATTTACGAGTACCTAAATTTGCACCTTATAATTCAGACTTTAATGGTTACTCTATCTTGCGGAGGGATTGAAGGTACATTATTGTTGAATATGTTTGATGCAATAATGAAATTAAAAATTCTCCGTGGGTTTCAAATCTGCCGAGGGTTTCAAGTTTGCGATACCAAAGGGTTCTTTTTAACTTCTTTTCCATGAATGTAAGTAATTTATTTGTCAGGCTTTGTGCTCTTTTTATTCTTTACACTGTATAGTGATACTTACATAAAAAAAGTTTATTTTATATCTGATGATTTAAAACTTATTTTGATGTTTCAATTTTCAAACTTCGATAAATTAACATTTTTTGTGAAGTAACTATTGGTACAGGAGTTGATAGAAGAATATATAAATGAAAAACATTTTCTTTCAATGTCCATGAAACCGGGAATAAAGAGGATAAAGGTTAAAATATGTGTATTACTAGCTTATTGTATCCCTCACAATATGTTAATGTAATCTCGTGTGGTTGGGAATACTCCTGTTTGTGTCCTAGAAGTAAAACCTCTTGATCGCCTTGGGGTTGGAGCGCTAGTGAAGCCCCTTATACTTTTGGCTTAGGAGAGCACGCCACTGAAGGCACAACAGGTCATGATTTTCACTGTGGCTATTGCTTGCAAAACTCTGTTGACCCGTTATATGGTCTCCGTTTATTGAACGAAAAAATGTAGCTGATATGACATATCTAATTCGCGTCAAATTATTCGTTTACTTAAAAAAATTGATTATGCGCACTTTTGTCACAAAAACTAAGCGTAAGAAAATTATGTGTAACTAAATTTCGAATTCTCCCTTGTTTTGTTTCTTTGAATCAAATTCATAGGAAATTAAAAATGGCGTGAACACATTTTTTCAAGTTACGAACAGAAAAGAAGTACGTTCCTATTCTTTACCAAATATCCATATTTTTGTTCAATATTACAAAACGCGCTCTTTGCTAATTTATTAAAATAACAGTACAAAAAAGTCAATATACTTAGGAACGTTGATAGTGAAGTTCTCCTCTTTTAACCAGAAAAGCGAAAAAATTATAATATAAATATTAAAAATTAAACTCCACTTTTTCAAAAAATGAAATATTAAATGCCTCATTAATGTACATTCTTTTATTGAACTACATCAAACCTATAAATACTGTTAGCAAACCTAAGTGCATAAAGTCAGGGTTTAATGAATTAATTACAAATATCTTTGAAGTAAGATGAAAAGTAGACTCCTATTTTCATAAGAGTTATAAATTGTGTGAGGTACAACTTACGCAATTGAGCTTGAAACTATTTTATCTTTTTTACTTATGTTTCACTGTATATCATTTGAAACTTTCCTTTCTACATATTTTCGAATAATGGTATCTTTGTATTTTCGTAATTTTCAGCATAATCTGATGAGGTTATTGTTTTGTCATAACGTACTAATTAAGCAAACAATGATAATAGGGATGCACTCCTAGCTAAACAACATCAATCTTATAAGTAATTTCAATGATGTATTATTGATTTCGTTACACTGATATGTTCAAGTACAGAGCGTAAATAATCGGTACAAATTCAATGTAATATTCTGGAACATTTGTCAGAGAACTTGTGCTAGAAGGCGTTCCACAGATTCTATTCTGAGCAAAATTTTGCATTTACTCTCACAAAAGGCAAAACCGTACGTACTCTTGTCAAAAGTAAAGTATTTTATGCGTTTTTAAATTTTGCCATCTTGATCTTTATTATCTTGGTCTTTACAATTGAAAATAAAATTGAATAATTGTTTTATTTTGTACAAACTATGTTTTCTTTGATTGATCGAACTTAGAATTTGTACTACGTATTACAATACAGAATCGTCTCTTGAAACTATCTAATTATACATAAGATTCGTATAGTAATCATCAAAAATATTTGAAGATTTCTTTATTTCCAGTTTCGAGAGAAAGAGTATGAACGTTTTTTTTGGGAGGGGGAGGTGGCGCAAGAGAAACACGCTACTGAAAAGTAGCCCTAACGTAAAAAACTTGAATCCCCGTAGCATTTGCACGTTTCATTAGTGGTGTTTTTACCAAATTTTGCAACATCTTTCCCCTACTTCCCCATCCACAAAAACTGAGGGTTCAGGAGCAATATATGTCACAAATTTGAACTGTCTATTTTCCATTTGATCGTCTCTCGACAGTTCATAATCATTTCCTATCAATATCTGCGTGTCAGCATCCCATTTCTCTGCATTGCCCATTCAGCCAGTAACCCAAATTTACAATCAATTCAATGAGTCCAATGATCCCTATGACATTCATACCGTTTCCTTCACTCTGCATGAAAAACTACCTCCTTTATGATGCAAAGTGAACCTAAAGATTCATGTTATTGAAATATTTCTATTTGTTCTCAATATGGAGATACAAACAACTTTTTTCCCCAATGTGATGGTAATATTTCATATTTAAATTATTACAAGCACAATGGTTCTTCAGTGCTACGTCTCTTCGTCACATTGACTTCACAAGTTTGTTCGGCATGGGCCAGTATACCCTGAAGCATAATGATTTATACCCAGCACCAGAAACATCGCTTGACGTGATTCTTTTCTCTGACCCGACCAACGGTTCAACCGATTTTAATTTTTGCAACAACAAGCTATTCACCATTGAATAAGTTTTGGCACATATCGCTACACAGTTCGACTTCCTAAATATTCGATTTTAAAACAACTATCTACTTGAGTAATATATCAACTATTTTAAACTCCTTCCGTCTTCATGATTAGAGGCGACTTTGTCCTTTGTATTCCCATGTGACACCAGTTGCCATGTGTCATTCGCGGCAGGTACAACCTCTGTGGTAATTGTATGCTGCTCTAGCGTGATTTTCTTTGCAAAAGGGATCTCATACATCTCTCATCGCAGTTCATCCTCAGTATGCGCAATTTGTATTGGTTATGATTAGGCTATGGATTCATTGTATTTTACATTGTCGTCGACTATTACACATATTTCGTATTTTGCAGTCTTACCATCAATATTTTTATATACATGTTTATCTTATGAAATAGGTGTGAATATCGGTTTATAAGTATTCCTAACCACATATACTCATTTTCTTAATGTATACAAGATCCTTTCCATAAGAAGGAGAATCATCGTTTGTTCACTTGTATATAATAGGTTCATAGCAGATAACAACTGCGCCTATGGTCTCAAGGAGATTATACGCTTACTAAAAAGTAAACAAATGCCGTAGGGGAAGATAAACACTCCGAAATTTGTTCCCCTAAAGATAATCCCTCTTAATTTCAAAATAACCATTCTATTCTAAAATTCAACACATTTACAACATTGAAATTCTATATAGAACACAACTCTTGTACGTACTTGTGTATTTCTTAAATGGATGTATGTGATACAGGATGTACATGAAGAACCATTTCACCCACGACGTAAAAAATATGTATTGTAAAGGACAATGCAATGTACCTCAAGTGTTTGGGGAAGATAGTCAGCAAACGAATTTGATGAATGTGCGAGAGAAGGATTTCAATAGACATCTAGTAGCAATAACTGAGTCATTATTGTCTAAGGAAAAATATCGCAATTCGTCGATAATGTGAGGTTACATTGAACAAAGCGCGAATAGCAGAGAGGGTTTCATCGACATATTTTGTTATTGTCTCAAAGATATATTCCCATAAGTTCCATATCAAGATCTAAATTTTGATCCCCATAAAAAGTGAATATTCATTGCAGATTAAAAGACAATGAAAATGTTCAGCGGTAGACGAGTAATCATGACTCGTGTCCGGAATAAGCATGAAATAAAAATGGCTCTGTCTTTAAATTTTCCTGCAGTTTATTGTAAAGAAATAAGAATGAATATCACATAACACTAATAGATAATTTTTGAAATGTGTGATGTCTAAATAATCATCCATTACATCGTTAAAAAAACTTAACATTGAAACCATGTCTTACTATGATTTAAATTTTTATAGAACCAAATAAGCACCTAAAATTTATTTTATTAAAAAGGGGTTTGGTATTCACTTTTATCACTATCTAGAAATCAACTCTCCTACATCATTTATGTTTAGTACAGTACCATAAGAAATTTTATTTTAGATACTTCTGCGAAGAATTTTAAATGTTTTCTGAGAAGAAGAAAAAACGTATCTGCGTTAAGTATGCCTACACAGTATGAAGAAAAATTAATTAAAATTATTCGATAAGGCTAAATCAATGAATGTGTACCTTGAATTTATTGAGACTTTTCTTTAATTATTGTATAGTCTCGTTCTTTGATGAATGTATATTGTTGATTTTAATATAATAACATTACATTAGTGAGCGTCCTTTTAAAGTGGAAAATTTTTATTTCTCCTGATTTTTTTTTCGATATCTCTATTCATTTCCAAATAACTCACATTGATACAAAATGAGCAGGGTCTGACCTTATGACAAATTTAAATAATTTACCCGTCATATAATCTCAATAACATCTAATACATAATTCAGTTCCCAATTAATATGAAAGTTTTAAGCGCTCTTTTGTTGACCTTTGTGACAGAGAGAGAATATTAAGTTGGTAGGATCGAGGGTGTTGAAAATTTTATTCCCTAGATTAAACTTCGGAGACTTCCAGCGACGTCAGATGAAGTACTTTACAAAATCTTGAAAAATATTTAAAATATTTTAAGGATAATGTTATAGATTGAGAAAGAATGACACATACGTGATATTTACAACTAATAATACTTGCAAAAGAATACGAAAGGAGCTATCGAGAAATTAATGTACACCATAGGAAATAATATTAGTAGTGAAATGTGTTAAAGTACTCGTAGAATGTTTAATAAAACGTTCGATAAATTATCATTATTTTTAACGTTTGTACCATTTTATTTAACATCTTTATATAATGACCTTATATTGACTCCTAAAGATGACCTGAGTCAAGGTCGAAATGTTGTGTTATTAAAAGAGCAAATATAAAGCCCCCATAAAAGGTCGTCAGATAAAAATTTTAAACATTGTTTTCAAACTTAAGGTTAATCAGTTTCGATGAAGTATTTGAAATTTTCCTTTACTCACAGTCATCGTAAAGTAAATTTAATTGTTTTGTTTAGTTTACTAGTTCTTTTGTGACCCAATGCGTATTTTTCTTGTTTAAAAGTACTTTGTTTATTCGATTACATCGACTGCCCAGCGGTGACGCTCGTAATGTATTGACTGTTGAATTGATGTATTGAATTAATAGTGTCTTAACTCTGTCCTGGTACACGTTTTGGTTTGGGCCAAACCTCGTGAGACGTGGCTAAACTATGTGGGGGTTGTTGTGCGTCCCCCAACTGCTGCTCTGGGAGCGCCTTGCTCTCAGACCTAATCCGCTTTATAGACAGCCACACAGAGCTGCAGTAGAGCTTGTGGCTGCTGTGGCGACATGGGGTTCGCAGGAAGAGAGGAGTTTGGACCCTAGCGATGGGTCCATTTCACAACGAGTTCGATGCATTCCACACTTCTTTCACATGAGAACTTTCTCTATCGATTGTTTCTCAATGTCATAGAATATGTTTTGCAATCAGTAATTTTATATTGTGTATAATTCCTAACCAGATGTTTTTCTTCTTTTATCTTTAATTTACTATCTCATTTTTAAAGCATGTCATGTAATTAGTAATTCTATATTCTATGTTATTTGTTTGAGGGTCTGAAGATGACCGATATTCGGAAGAAAGAGCTCTCACTTTTCGAGAAAAGAGAAAGAAAATCACGGGAAAAAAATCGTATTCCTTTTATTCCTTACCAGAAGTTACAAATTATTAGAAGTAACAAAACACAAATGTCACTTTCGAATTCAATACTGCATTTAGCATGCAGTAACGGTTACTACGGTCATTATAATATGAAATACTATGCATAAGTTGTGGTGCGATTTTTAGTTTAACTATACTGTTCAACCTCAACTTTTATTATCCCTCCAATTTTTTAATGTCTTACCAAATAACATTCATGGGATATCAAGTAAACAAATATTTTTAAAATCCCTTAGAAAATTTCTAGTTGGTGTAGACGATATTGATACCTTCTATAATTCAATGATATAAATAATAAATAGTATATATCTTAACTGAAATGGGTATATAATGTGATGCTTGAACTAAATTTTTTTGTGAATTTACTAGTTCAAATGTTGTTAAAGTTACGATAGTAAGGATAAGCTTAATTTCTTGAGTTCTTTTCTATAGTGTTTAATTTGGTTAATTGAATATTTGTGGGATAAACATTTTTAGTGGAAGTCTACATGATTTTTTGTTTCAAAGGAAGTGTTTTGAGTTGAGTTAGTTGTAACGGTCGACTACTATTTTCTACTCTTTAAGCTTTATGAGTATTTTTTAGTGTAGTCGTCCCATATGGGCGATGTCCTAGGGTCTAAAATGTATTGATCCATATGATATTTACCATATGAGGTGTATGTATTTCAATGTAGATTAATAAAGAATATTCAATCGATAATGAGATAAGTTGAACTATTATGGCAAGCAGAAATTTCCTTCCGCGTCCGGGTTTTGAAATTACATCTTACTGCCAATACTTTTTTTTTATTCTTACGTTCGCTTTCCAGGATTTTATGCCTAAGGGCGGCGTTTATTGAAATAATAAATCTCGAATTTAGAGTTATTTTAATAGTTACGATTTATAAACACTATTTTCCGAATAATCTATAGTTTATTGTAATACGTAATTGTAATAACTAACCCCAGTATTCAAACTAAGCTGTATGCATACTAAGCTGTTGTTGTTACAACTCTACTTTATGGTTGCGAAACTTGGGTTACATACAGAAGGCAGTTAGTATGACTGGAAAAATACCATCAACGTTGCATTAGGAGAATCCTAGGAATAAAATGGCAAGACAGACGCACTAACATGTTTTGAGGGAAGCTAATACTACCAGCATTGACGCTCTCATAATAAAACACCAACTACGATGGACAGGTCATGTAGTTCGCATTCCTGAGTAACGTCTCCCAAAACAAATCATGTATTGTCAGTAGAAGGTCGGACAGAGAAATCAAGGTGGGCAACAAAAACGCAATAAAGACGTTCCGAAGGCAGATCTAAAGAAGTATCAAATTGACCCTGCAAATTGACCCTGCAAATTGTAGCATCCTCCAGAATGGCGTCGCTTCGTCCACCAAGGGCACCTATCCTTCGAACTACAGCGGAGAAAGCTTCAAGTCGACAAACGCAACGCTAGGAAAGAGCGTATGAATACCAGAAGCATCAACCCTCAAGGACCAGTGGCTACCCAAGGCACCATGCGCCAACATTGTGGAAGAGTCTGTGGTTCCAGAATTGGATTATACAGCCATCAAAGAACTTTGAATCTAAGTTTGAACTTTACCTTTGGAAGACAATCAAACTTGTATACTGAGTGATGGTCAATAATTGTAATACGTACTCGTTAAATAACTTTTTTCTCTATTGAATACTAATTTGGAGGTATCCTGTTAATATTATAACACGTACCGAACTACTTTCATTCTTATCTTAGGCGTGCGCTGAAACGTTAAATCAACCTCTCCCTTAGGGCTGTTGATCGGAATTAATGAGATAGTCCCTTGCTTCCTTCTGGAGAGTAAATTAGTTTATTGTCCTCCACGTGCTCATCCACAGTTTGTAACATAGGAAGGAAACATAGCAACCTCAATATAAAAAATGTCAATGAGTTTCAAATATGTTTATTAGTTAACAATGTGCTAAAACTGTTATTGCTACTTTACTATTAAAATGATTTTTGAATTTGATCATAGAGTTACATAAAAAAGACATAATAAAAAGTATAATTTGTACATGTTTGGGCGAAATATGTGATGTTAAATGCAGTTCCTTCCCATATAAATCATATTATATTTTATGATGAACTTTGAATCTAAGTTATTCATATTTTAACATTTGAAAAACGAGCCAACACGGCATCAATATATTTCTGAAAATAAAATCTGCAAGAAAATAAAACAGAGAAGACTTGGTCCGTTAAAATATTATTGAATACTTTTAAATCTTGCGTATTAAAATACTTATGTCTCCATATAATTTTAACGAAATGTTCTGTAATTTAAAACACTGTATCTTCTTCGAATTGTGTGTTAAAGAGTTCCGATACTTTAGTGTCGGAAGAACTTCGAAACAAAACATTGGAGGGCAGATATTTTAAAACGTCATCGTCTGAGCCAAAAGTAAAAAGTTTGAGGAGAAAAGAAGAGGGATACTTTACAACGTGACTTTCCTTTGTGTCGAGAAGTTCGTCATAATATTAGGGAATAAAAACCCCCGACGTAATGGATGTTTTAAAAGTACTCATGTTTCATTTATGACAGAAGAATTCATGTTTTTGTTGTTACCTGAAATTTTCATGTACTTTTTGAAAAAGGTTAGGAGAAAAACTAACTCTAGAATCTGGTCTTTTAACCCACCCTCTTCGTAATTCATATATATACGCATTCGAAACTATGGTAATAAGTGGTTATTCCAAAATTAGGGAAATAGAAAAACAGGAACGAAAGATTCTAAGGAAAATTTATGGGGCAATCAATAAGAATGGAATTTGGATG
The DNA here is from genome assembly GCA_002313205.1 of Laupala kohalensis. Classification (NCBI taxonomy): domain Eukaryota; kingdom Metazoa; phylum Arthropoda; class Insecta; order Orthoptera; family Trigonidiidae; genus Laupala; species Laupala kohalensis. The sequence goes on from NNCF01127166.1 coordinate 754,856, forward strand.
AAGAGACCTCATAATGAACTCTATCAAAGGACCAACATAATTACGGAAGAAATTAGAAAACTCCGAGCAAAATTTTACACTCACATCTACAGGATGGAGAACTCCCGGACGGCAAAGAAACTACTTGACATCATTACAAAGAGAAAATGTGGCACCGAATGGCTGAAAGAAGTCCAGAGCGATCTGCAACAGATCGACATAGAAAATCTGGACGACCGCACCGAGTGCCGGGAAAAAATAGCGAATGTCAAGTTTGAGCAAAGAACATCACGACAACCAAGGAAAAAATTGACAGATGAACGGAAGAATAAGCATTCAGATTTTGGGAAGAAAAGAGGAAAATCATTAGAAGATGAAATCGTGTATTCAAGTTCAATCGCTCTCCTAAAGGGGAACAATCGCCATAATAATAATAATAATAATAATAATAATAATAATAATAATAATATACATACAGAGAGAGAGATGTACCTTTTTGTCCCAATTACACGGGTTGAACTATCGAAGTCCAACACGTGAAATGATGGTCCTCGTGAGTTTCGAATGATTCCCGTTAGTTCGGCTGCACTTTCCTGTCTAATCATAAAGGAAACCAATGTTGGCTGGTTGGAATTAGGTTGGCTGGAAGGAAAATTCAAAGCATTCATAATAACAAAAAACATTTAATAATTTTCTGCAGAAGAGAGACTACAGTCTATAAAATATAACATGCTCCGAGCATCTTTGCTCGAGTCGCTTCAACGAAGACGCAACAGGGTAGAGACTGCGTGGTCGGTAGGCGACACATTGCAGCAGTGCGTGCCGCGCCAATTCGATCTGGGTGCGATGTGACGGCGCTTCGCCCGTCCCCACGGTATGGTCTCGTGCTGCTCGTTACTCGTGATCCAAGATCGCCACTAGTCTGGCGACCACAGCTGTCGTTCTCGAAATGTGTCGTACTCGCGACCACTAATGTCGCTCTCGTAGCCTGTCGTACTTCTCGTACTGGTGTCTGTTACACCTCTGCTTGTTGTAGTGCTTCTGTGGAGCTTCTAGTACTGTCGCAGTACTTCATCTCGTACCGTCGTAGTTCGTCTCCCGTCTTCTGCTTCCACTCCTCCGCACTGCCTCGATCATTGGTGAAGGAGGGTGAGGAGAAACGTTCCTAATAGGGCGTGGCGTTCCAGCCAATTGGGCTCTCGTATTGTACACTCGAGGAGTTAATAATTATTAATCTTAATATATTGTATTGTATCTGGCACTACTTTCGTGGGCATTTGTGGGCTTTTGTCATCGCGGAGGGTAGAGCTCGCGCTTGACCTCGGCAATAGAGGGAGGAGATGTGGTCAGTATCTCGCTCGGACCGGTTCGACCTCAGGATAAATCCTAGTACTCATTTTACAGCAGGCTGAGTAGGCCTGGGAGTCAGTCTGGATGTTGAGGCGTGATGAAAATCCCCACCTCACCGGGGATCGATCACCGGTCATCCAGCCAGTGCTCTATCCCTTGAGTCACGCTGACTCCTATCTTTTATATATATATATATATGCCCCTCCGTGGCGTAAGTGGCAACGTTCTCGCTCGTCACTAAGTCATTCCGGGTTCGATTCCCGGAGGGGGCAAGAAAAATTGTAGCTTTTCAATGCAAGAGAGAAAGAAAGAGAGAGAGAGAAAGAAAGAGAGAGAAAGAGAGAGAGATACACAAATCGTAATAACCGGATGACACATATATTGCTTACTGTCGATTTTTCAGTTTTGAGTATATAGATATCAAGGAAGTTTTTTGAATACGATATGTTTGAGTGTCTCTAAATTCATATATGTGTCATGATTTACGGAAGAGGAAAAAGAATGGGTGACTGAATTAAATCAGCGCGCCATATGATTTGAAAACTCAATGGTGAAATAATGCAAGAATTCTTTTCCGCACTCCTCTGTCCCTCTTTAAAAGAACTGTACATGCTTTTTGAGTTAGCAATATTTTAATAATTGACACCAATTGAGATCCCTGAAATCCTTAAGAAACTTAAACACAACATAAACGCCCCATCCTGGAGACCGAAATGATGAACCAATATTCTGACTTTCAGCCTATTTCACTCTGTTGTGAATACATTACATGTTTTGAATTCCTTATGTTTCCAATTTATTTTCTTTTTCGGATTTTTCCCGTTTGTAGTTTCCATTTCTCGGTGTGGGATTAGGTAATTCCAGACTCTCGTTTGAGATTGTTATCCTTGTGAATAATGAGGATAATAATTCCACAAGAAAAATATATTAAGAAAAGCCTTACCTCGAATTCGAACCGAAATCCTAAAACCTGACCTCACTGTCTGTGAGGACACCTTAAAAGTCTCTCCCTAGATCAACTTCTGATTCTTAATTTCGTTAATTTCGAAAGTATACACTGGTTTTTCATCGACATGAAGTTTCTATTTAAAAAGGTTGTACAAACAGGTGCTCTCCCGTTGTTCTTTGTTTTTAGTTTTAGGCTTCCGCAGCCAGTTTCCATGTACTCTTCATTTCCTGGTGTATGCTACATGATGTGTCGAAACGTCGAAACGTCGAAACGTCGATTCATCGACCACAGAATCTTAGATCACAGATTAAATCTGTGTGCAGCATGCACTCGGAAGCACTGATTACCTTATTCGTTATTACATTATTTGTAACTAAACGTATTAAATGAAAAATGTATATGTATTTTTGACTTAAATTGTTTCTTTAATTATATGTACAATTCTAACTTTATTTTCTGTGATAGAAAATAAAAGATTCAAAGATTTTGTCTTCTTTAAGGAAAACAAAAATATATTTACGAAATAATATGTATTGAGATTGTAAAAACGAGGAGCTGATAAATTTTCACATAAGTTGAAAAATTGACCCCCCTCCTCAGAGTTTGCCTTCGCGAGGTCTATTTCACCAATGTTATTCACCGAATGTCATAAAAAATCCAGTAGAAAATAAATTCTGTTTACGTACAAATCCAATCCTTGCGTTTAAATGTTTCAGAAATATGTGTACCAAAAATTGAAGAGCTATAAGAAAAATAAGACTACTTACATTTTTAAGGTAAAACAATTGCGTTTCTCTAAGTGTCTTGTGTACAGAATTCTTTACATAGATATAAATATCAATTTGGTATGTTTCATTTTGTTTGAAGTCCGGAAGAAAAGAAAATCGAACTCATGTAAATATATATATATTTTCTGAAGAGAAAAAACTATCTCTCCACTCACACTGCATTTCAACGTTAAATAAACTGTAAGTTACGAACCATTTCGAAGTAAAGAGGAGATAATTTTTTTGACAATAAGGAACAACATCAATTTTCTTTTGAAACCTTCTTCTTTGCGTTTCTTTTCCTACTTCTTACGTTCACATCTAGCACTGCTGCTTCGTAGCGTCGTGCTACTGTTTTTGCTCTCACTTCTTTACGTCTGCACCCGCGGGAACTGTTAGACCCATTGCTCCTTTGCGGAAGTTAATCTATCAGGTTGAGCGCGTTCCAGACGCACTGGACTTTGTATAAAAAATATGCAGCTTACAGTTTTACTTTATCAACTACATTCAATACCTTCATTAATGTAATGGAGAAACAGTAAATATTGCCATGATCCCTTCATTAGACTTCTTGTTATTTAATCGGAACCTCTAATTGGATTTAAACTTTAAAATTTAATGAAGGTTTCCCTTATATTAGTGTAAGGTTTCTACCTCCGTAATTCCCTGTTCATTAACAAAACATTTTTTTTCATCTCATCAAACTCTTTCTGGGTTATTCGTATATTTGTTCATCATGCAGATTGTTAACTAAATTGTTAATTTGACAGTTCCACGAAGGGTGCTGTTGAACAAAAATTTGTTATTATGTAAGTTACTTTCTTATTCTGCAAGATATGTATTATCGTTAACATTTTAGATGATCATCAACTCTGTGAATTCCATTGTCTTTCTTATATTTTTAAATCTTTTCTCGACTGAAAATATTTTACTGTTTACTTTTATCTATTAATTAGATCGACGGCTATGACAGACGCGGATGAATATTTGCATTTCATAATTTGTACCCATGATGATTCTTGAAGTCTTTATGTATGACATAATATTGACATTGATCATTATCACCTGCATTAAGGTTGTTCAGAATTTTTTTAAATATCCTACCATTAGACAAATGAACAATCTGTAAACTATGTTCTTTGTACCAATTGAGTGACATCTCTCGATTGTTGAGCTTCCATGAATAATTTCTCCAAATCTCATAGGTCCAATCAAAATTTACACCTTTGAGTAAAAAAAGGTGAATAAAATGGTTGAATATAGTACTACCTAATTCACAAATGTATCCTGGAATCTACGAGACTACATTCAGTCTCTCCCCGCCAGAACAATTTTCAATGGCTTGACATTATTTGCTACCCAATTGCACTACGTACAATCGATAGGGTCAACCACTGAAGTCACGACGTCTTGCTATCGATCGTCAGGTCGATCGCGCCGACAGCGCGCAACCAAAGCTAGCCGAGACATGTGGGCAGCTCTTTTATTCACTTGCTTCAAGTAACTCAACGAGTCAGCAATTCTCATCTGTCGCCAACGCGCGAACAGCCCGCTTCTCCGAAATGGGGACACTCGTCATCCGACCAGTCATCATCTTCACATCACTTCCATCATCTGGCAGCAACGCCATGCTACGGTCAGATATTCTAACCGCGCTCACCGGCCCACCATGATACTGTGGCTGTAACTCATGCAACCAGTCCGTGAGACTTCATGGTCAAAACCGCTCGACACACCGCAGCATCGTCTTGGCCACGAACTGCACGTCAGCTGTGTTCAACACACATCATACAGCGATCGACATCAACCCAAAGCCATCCACGCTGAATATTTGAAGAAACGGATTGTCTCATCAGAATTTCAGCTTTGTATTCTTGCATTACTTTCAACTTTCATGTTTCATGTCATTAAACTGTTTTGCATGTCCAGGGTTTAAACACACCTCATCTACCTTTCTCATTATCTGTAATTTGTCTATACATTTATAGTCGTTCGAACCCCATCACCTCATCCTGCTTGTATAAGGAATTTCACCCAAAATTTCTTTACAAAAGTTTTTGCTCTTTTATCCGTATCCGCCGTTAATAATGACATGTTTCTGACTGAGACTTTACTATTTAAGTTTTTTAGTCTTTAGTTTATTATTTATTCTCGTAGTCGATTCTATCCGGGTGGATCTATTATTATGCATCCCTCAAAACGTTTTCAATTAAGTAATGCTGTGAAATCATTTTCAACAAATTCTAGTCCACTCACATGTAGTACATCAGCAGGGAAGAGGAGACCCAACCATCCATCAATCGTATTGAAACGATTTCTCATGAGTCTTGTTTTTGGAACGGATAATGTAAGAGCTCCACTCGTTCCGAATTGCTAGTTTAGTGATACGAATTTCTTATTGTCACCATTTGTATTGTAATGCTGTAACTAACATTGTTACCATCTTAAGGATACATGATAGCTACCACAAATACTTTTATGAGAGCTAATTTTCTTCGTTCGACAATATTCCAACCGTAAAGCCAATATTCTAAGTTATCCACATAAAGACCGTAAAAATACTTAAACTGGATAGATTACATCGTGAATGTTTCAATATTCTATGGAATGAATTTTATATTTATTTTCATCAATCATATCAAACATACATCACTAAGTGTAACTAACTAATGAAAATTAATGACGTTGGAATATTGATGGTCAAGAATTTCATGTTACTGTGATCATAGAGAATGAAAAATTCTCAACAACTCAAAATAATATTTCTTAACATTACGAAAATTAGTTTGAATAAATTTTAAGAATAGATTTCTTTCTATAATACAATTGTTAAAAATGTAGCCTGAGTTAAACAGAACTTCCAAAGCGGGTCAGGAACCGTTCGAAACTTTTGATGAGAACTAATTTGTTTTCCGCGATACGAAGTTAATGAAATGCTGGACATGAAAGTTAAGTTTGTGAACATTAATTCCGTAACTCGTCACTTAATACAACGCTTAATACTGGGAAGGCAAAACTGTAAATGTATCTCGAATTTGCGATGTGGGATCGAGTCTCAGATTGTATGGATGGAAGACGAATTCATATATTCAACACCAGTGAAAAGTCACTTATATATACTGTATATTTTTTTAAATAAATATTGATTATTCATTTTAATATCTTTACTCTAATTCAGTAATTGTTAATATTCAAAAAGTGACATTAATATCCCTGAACGTGAAAATTTCAGACAATCCCAGCTCTCATTTAGTAAATGTAACAGCAATCGTTTGATATGAGTTGGAACCGTCAGAACAGACTTCACCGTCATAATTTTTTTGTAAAGAAGAATAAGAAAAACTGATGTCTTTTTTAATCAATTGCCCTTTAAAATTGAAGACATTTTACTAGTTCGACAAAGAATTCCACTCTGCTTGCGCTGTAGTAAATACAAGTCTACCAACGAGTATTGTAACCTCTTCTTCATGTGACGTATCTATCTTATAAATTGACAAATGAATTACATTATGTGGCAAAGGTGTGGGAACCCTGAAGCAAAAAGTTTGTCGTCGCTGCATCAAAGCTCTGGATGAGAATGTGGGAGGTGATGACATGCGTTGTGAAATATATATGAAACTCACAGTAAGATTGGCACGTGTGTTATTATTCTTTGTGATTTTGATTTCTTCAATTTTTTATTCCTTAACAATTTGATGGAACAAATTCTAATTTCTCAATTATTGGGATGTTCTTTGCCATTATGTTTAACGGTAGAAATAATTCTTGCGTTTAGGCAATGAGTTTATTGACTTGGTCGACGTTTTTTCACCAGGCGAACGTTATCTTCACCAGGGTTCAGCAGGTCCTGAATACAGTTCCATAATTACACTATTTCATCTCCATCAGCAATTACAACAACACACTACACCAACCACCATTTTAAAACTATCATCAACAAAAATGAATTTGTTGATGAGTGTTATGAGTGGTCCCATTTTGTTGTTGATGAGTGTTACAATAACACATAACACCAACCACCACTTTAATTACTGATGGAGATAAAGTAGTGTAATCATGGTAATGTATTGGGGCCACTCATAACACTCATCAACAAATCACTTTTTGTTGATGATGGGTGTTAAAATGGTGGTTGGTGTTGTGTGTTGTTGTAATTGCTGATGTAGATGAAGTAACATAATCATGGAAAGGTATTGAGGCCTGATGAAGATAGCGTTTGCTGTCGAAACGTCGCGTCGGCCAAATCAATAGACTTATTACCTAAACGCAAGAACTATTTCTACCTTCTGATTTCTTCTTTGTTCATCTTCTTCCGCTCACCGAGAACTCTCTAGGTGACATGGTTCCTAAAATATGTAGGTTGTGTTTTTTCTTCTACTGATTGCTTCCGTAAGCCATACATACAGAGGTTTCAACGTATAGTATTGCAGTAAAAGCGATGTGTCTAGTCATTATCCCCATACCTTCCGCTATAAACCTAACCTGTATTGTCCATTCCACGAAAACAAACTGACAAGTACAGTCACCACTCCTATTTCGGTTAGTATCCTTTAAATGTGCCGAAACGTTAGTGTTGTGGGGAAAGTAAAAAGTTAATTTACCCGGAAGATAATTCACAATTTTATGGACTTTATGAAGGGTAAGGCTGGATATGAAATAAGAAATTTTATCATGGAATGAAATAAGAAATGTCAAAGAATTTATTGATTTTAATAAAAGATAAATCTGTCTTGTACTTTATCACGCCATTGCAGTAGTTCTTTTAAAATAAGTTATAACAATTTCAAGAACTATTTTCTTGCATGAGTGTGTTGCGTCATATGATTCACATTAATTTTGTTTTATGTGTACACAACTTTGGCACAGTTATGCACATTAATTCTGCAGCCCCATCCTGGCCCGGGTTTTTTTTCTCCGGTTTTCCTTCGGGTAGAGGCGGACTTTTTATACAGGTTCTTTAGGCTTTTATCTAGGGGCACGTCTATTGAAACAATAAATCGAGAATTTAGTTTTATTTCAATTCTTATGAGTTATAAACGCCATATTCAGAATAATCTATAGTTCGATAATTCGTACATGTGAAATAAATATAAATACATTTATTGTCAAAAACAGTACAGACTGCGTATAACCACGTGGAGGACAATAAACTAATTTACTCTCCGGAAGCAAACAATTCCGATCAAGGGCCCATCCCTTCAATTCCGATCAAGGGCCCTAAGGCAGAGGCGGATTCCAAAATTTCAGCAAAAACTCCTAGATAAGATGAAAAGTTAAATACGAGTTATAATACTAATAGAATGTCAATATGTTTGTAATTTAACGCAAAAATTTTTTTTTGTATTAAATTACTATCTTGTTGATATTATATTAGTATTATGACACATAGCTAACTTCTTATCTTATCTAGGAATGTGCTGAAATTTAATCCACCTCTGCCTTAGAGCCCTTGATCGGAATTGATGGGATGGTCCCTTGTTTGCTTCCGGAGAGTAAGTTTCCGGAGAGAGATTTTATTGACCTCCACGTGGTCATACGCAGTTTATATTGCTTTTTTGTTAATGAATTTATTATTATTATTATTATTATTATTATTATTGAAGAGGTCAATTTTTATCTTAAGGAATACTGCTTTTTTGACAATAAATTTATTATTATTATTATTATTATTATTATCATTATAGAAGGGGTCCATTTTTATCTTTAGGAATTGTACTTCCTGGGGACTATACTGTCAAAGGGTGGGGCCGTTCCATTTCCCCATTTGAGACCTATTCCTACGTTGAGGTCACGGTATATCTCACGAATTATTCTAAAAGCTCAAAATTCTCGGAGAGAAGATTCGAGATTGAATTATTGTTCTGAAAACATGGGAACTATGTATTTGATATTTAATATGTCATTTGGTTGCATTATGAACAACATCCCAATAAATTGGTTTTCTTTCCTCCGTTATTCGCTAACAAAATGTTATTTTACGATAAATTTATCTTTCGCGTCGGAAATAAAAAAGGTTTTAAGTTTACGCGGGGTTCTATATATCATCACCTAAGTCGACACACAGAAACGACATGACCCGAAGATCGACAACCGCTGTCTACAACCTAGCGCGAGTGGAGTATTGGAAGAGGAGCGGTTCGACGGTTGAGACAGAAGCGGAAATGATGCGCTTAGTTTCGGAGGCGATCGATCCAACCGCGAGGTTTAATGTTCCTTAGCGGCGCTGTGTGTTATGTGTCTGAGGCTCAGCGCAGTGCGGACACTGCTGTTTTGAAGTATAATACAAGTTTCATACACCCATCTAAACACAGACTTTTATTCTATCTGTTTTTTTCATAACCCAATATCCTCAGGTATCCACATGGAAAGTTTTGACAGAGAAATGATTTTATGTACCTCTCTGATTTTCGGGTTCAACACGAACCTGATGTTTGCACAAAAATTACGAAAATGTACAGTTTTTATAATGCCTAAATACACAATTATGATTGTAATAACAAAAACAAAACACGCAAGAAACTATAAGCTCACCAACTTGAGGAAGGAAACGAAGGTCGGGAAGGCATTAGGATCAGCGGGCGGAGCGAACATAAAGGGATGATTTTCTCCCTTAATTTTTTAAATCATCTGTTTCTCTTACAAAAATTCAATTTAATTACTTTTCTAAAAAATGTTTTCTAGTTTTCAAATACTCCTTTAAAGTTTTAACTTTTGACGAAAGGTTCTTATTTTGAAAAACAGTATTGAAGTCGAAAAATTTCATTAATTTTGTCAGGAGAAGGGTTCACCAATCTCAATTTTTGTTTGAAAACCACATTCATGTTTACCACCCCAAGAAACAGAGGTACTACAAATCATCTGTGTCAAAACTTTCCACCTGGACCCCGTGTTCTTTAGCCCACGTTCTGGGTCTGACAGTATTTTCCCCTGTCTCGATACTGAATGTCGAATGAATGTTTTCTTCCTCTTCTCTGATTAATTTTGTTGGAATATTTTCTCCCTGGCCACCTTCATTACTTCAACTTATGTCTTCATCTCCGTCGCTTTCCGACGTCACCCATTCAGTCAAACTCCTAAACCACTCCGCCGACGCGGCGCTCCATTTCTGTCCGTCGTTTCGCCACTAATCCTCGCTGCCACCTTGTCCCGTTCAGCAGCTGCTCTTTTTCTATGTCGTGGATCCCAAACATTTCCGCGAAATCCAGAGGTTTCACAGTGCTGCCACGAGACGGAGTCGTTTTCGTGTGGCTGACACGCGATCGTACTTTCCGAGAAAGCATTTGAAGGAAGAAAATTCTAACAATGTTGGCCTGGTTCTGTTGTTTGATTGAGACATTTTAATAGGTCTCTGACTCAATTATACTCTATAAATTTTTCAACCGATTATGTGTAGTGCAAAGATGTTTCACTTTCCAGACGCATCTAATGTTCCAAAATAACTCGAGAATTGTGCAGCATCATTTTCGAAACATCATACAGGTTTTATTTGAACTTCACATGCTTTGTCAAAATAATTGAATGTAAAAATATTCAATGTAATTTTTAACTCAAATAAATAAAAACTATATGAATTTATCAGTGATTATCACCATTAAATTCAATTATAAAATATATTTTTTTACTTTCATTAATTTTCGAGTTCAAGTTTGTAAATAATAGAGGTGCTGATGCAGTATATTTATCGGACATTATACTCATCACTTTTTTTTATTAGACAGAAAAAATATATTTATATTGCTCTTCGGTACGTCTGAGAAATAGTTATCAACTATTGCATAGTGTTTCGCTTTCTCTAACGTCCAAACTAACCATCGCAGGTCCACTTCAATTCTGAAATAGCTTTTAAAACCGCCCTCGAATGCTATGAGATTGACTTATCGGCTAGCGATACAGGGTGAAATGTCCGGAATACCAACAGTCTCTCGACACCGGATATTAAAACCAGGTTTGAAAAGAGGGATCCATTGATGACTATACCGGTACCACTTCCACCACCCGTGTCAGAAGAACGTCATTAGGAATTCTTGGAAGAGACGTTGCGGGAGCCGGTCAGCGTTGGGACGAATGGGTAAAGGATTGAAGAACGGAGCAAGATGAGAAGTGTGTAGAAGAAAGTACGGAATGGAAGATCGAGTGAAGGCCTTCAAAGGAGTGCCCAGGATGGAATTTGGATGGGTTAAAGAAACGGAGTGAGGAAGATGGAACGTTGCGGAGAAAAGCTATGCCACAGGAGGTGAAGGGTTATCGATCAGCAGGAGTTATCAGCATTTCACTCGTCGTCGTTAAGGGCGACTGGCACGCTCACCCCTCTTCGTCCCCGCTTCTCCTCTTCTTCTCATCTCCTAACCCCATCCTCATTCAACCCTCGTTGCAACTCCAAGGCGCCACCTTGACTTCGCCTGTGTCCTCATCGCTCGGCTGCTTCCATGACAGCGATTTCGTTACACGTCCTGCTTCTGAGCGAGTGTGGCGCGACACGACGGACAGAGGAAACTAAATATCTCTCGTATTTTTTATCTTTTATATTCAACGATGTTGACGCTTGTCTCTCCTAAAATTTAACTAGCGAAGTTCTCCTTCATTTTCAAGTAATAACGTTTACAGACGCGCAAGATGACGTGAAAATGAGATTATGGTAATTATTTTCTCTCCCCATTCCTATCTTCTTGAACAAGTTATTTGAAATTCTACTTTCGTCCCATATCTTCAATTCACACACAATGTATAGCTATCGTAGATTGAAAATCCTTTCGTTCATGATTTTTCAACAAAAGTATACATTTGGTCTCACAATGAAGGATATAATTCTGACTTTCGATTAATATATCAACAATTCTCTATTGACCTGAGAATGAAGTAACAAATTCCTTCTGCATTTTCATTTCTAATTGTGTGGATCTCGCGTTTCTACTTTCGCTTATTAAAAGGTGAGTTCTGAATAAATGAATCTTTAAGTGATCACAACACTATTTCTCTCTCTTGTTGATTACGTCCTTCCTCGTACGCGTTCTCAATGGCTCAAACGACAGAACTTGTGCGAGCGCATGTTTTCTATAAATCCTCTTACAAATCCCGTTATCTCGATAGGACCTGCACAGTTAATCAACATTTTCATTTATGAATATCTGTTCGATTTAAAGGCGAGGTTAATTTGTAGGTATTACATCTTCAAAGAAAATTACTTTTGATTTGGATAATAATTAAATCACATCTACAATATGTGAGAGGTTTGGTAATATATTGAATTAACAAAATTAATAGAAAACTAACCATTATTTCATGATTTTAAATTTTTTTTCTTACTATCAGGTACATAATCTATTATATTTGGACTTTCCGAGTAAGATGAAAATTATAGTTTTATGTTTTGAATTCGTTTTTACAATATTTTGTTCCACATTGTTTCAACCAAAATTTTGGTAGAAACGTAGTGCAATATAATATTGAGATAAGCTCTCTCAGAAGGGATCGTTCAGTGAATAATCCAACAATGCAGATTAATGTTAACAAACACTGAATAAGTTACAGTTTATAGCACTTTCAACTACATTTATACTTTTATTACTAACTACATATTTTTGCGGGTTATAAAATTAAATGTTACGACTTTTTGGATAAAAAGAAATTACTACGTAGCTTCTTCGTCAAACTAATAACTCAATATCTATACAAGATAGGGGATACCAGATCAGGTTTCTGAATTCTTTTTTTTCTTTTTATGTATTTTTTCAGAAACGTTCTCTTCTCAAGTTTTTGACTTGAGTTAATGGCATCATGTACTCATGTTTAAACGTAGACATCCGAGGCTGGAGTCAATATATACTTGTTATCCGAGACAAACCACGCCTCAGTACACAGAACTACCATAATTCTGCAGCCTTCTTCAGGGCAAATGTCAGAGTCGAACATATCTTGGTAGTGTTGTCTACTGAGACACAGTTTGACCCGGACAACCTAGTATATGTGTAATTATGTGGTATACTAAATAAATACTTTATAACTGTCTCTGTTTTTTCGTAGATTAGGTTATTTACTATTAAGAAAATTTCAAAAATAATAAATTCAAAAGTTTCCTAATCAGTGATATCACGATCCTAATCCTGTTTATTCGTCCAACGCCATCTGTAGTTCTCAGCAGAATAAGATGCTCCACTCTCGTTGTTTGAACTTCCTTCTGGCGACGCCGACGTTTTAGTCAAGTACAGCCCTGAGATTGCGGATGCTAATGACAAGAGGGTGGAATGATGGGAGGAACAGAAAGGGAGGACGTGAAGGATAGTGCCCTCGCATCTACGATGACCCTTCCTGCGGTCAGTTGAGGCGAGGGCTAGACGGGGTCGATCCCCCTCACACCTACTTAATCCCGCCCTTTCTCATAGTAATTCTCCGCAGTAGTGGGGTGATTTGTAAATTAGAACTGTTTGAACGTGATTTGCGAGTTGCCTCTTGGTCTTCCATAGCATTGCTGTTTGTTATAAGATTCACAGATTGTTTCAAATAGCTTCTCCCATTCCTTTAGTTCATTCTAAAATTCAATGGAGACAAAATTTATAACGTTGTGTGCAATTTCATTACCTAATTCCACGTTGGAAAGCACCAATTTGTGTATGCTGTTTTAATGAATTTATTAACATTATAACAAACTGTCGTAAAAAGTGGAAAAATATTTATTTGGCTGGTCTTAATTATCTTACGATTGCAAGTATCTTACTAAACCTGCGTGGTTCATCCACAGTCGTACATCATTACGCTTGTTGGTCATTCGTTAAGCTTTTACTAAGGTTCGTTTATTGCTATAACATGCAAACTTTTTGCATATCCTGCAATTTTTTTTAGTGAGTAAATAATATGTATTCTACCATAAACTGTACTCGCAATTAAAATCAAAGAAATATACATAACTTGAAACGGATAAGATATTTTACTATCATCATATTTCTTTCAGTAGGTCATTCGCAAAATAACCGGTCTGAACCTTTCATTCAAAGAGTATTATGCCAAATATTTCCTTGAACTTTGTTTTTTGTCAACATTTGCTTGCTGACTATTCAATATGACAGTATTTTAGTACACTTTACGAATGAACTTCAATGGCAAAATATAAAATATGACTCTTTCTTCGATTCTCTTTTCTTTTTTTTTTTTTGTGTTAGCCTATGTATATGAATGTCATGAGAATGATATACTCCATACCTTTCAGCTAAAGTAACGTGATTTGAATAATTTTGATTGTAAATCCTTATGCTGCACATCACTGATCTTGCATAGAACCCGATAATTCAAATAAGGCAACTACGTAGAGATCAGAGGGGATTATGGAGTGATCTCTCCACCTTCCCAGGAATATAGCACTTCCTGATCGCGCCGCTGTAAAGGGCGGTGCTAACGCGTAACGAACCGGAAAGAATGTTAGGGTGCAAAGAAGAGGAGAAACAGTGGGGGAAATTTGATATTTCCTTTTTATCCTTGGTTGTTCTCTCTTCCTAGCATGCGCTTAAATCTATAAAGTCCTTTTGCACGTTACCTTATCCTTCGTCTCTAGTCACTTCGTTTTAACAGGGGACTGATTTTCTTTTACTCTATCCTCTTGTTACATTCATATTTTTGCAACGAGGCACTTTCTATTTTTAACATTAAGGATCATTTAAGTAATTCAGAATAAATACGGGGTATTTTCGTACCCCCGCCTCGTGTAAGAAAGTATAGCGAGATAATTATGTTAATATATATTATGCAATTGTTTGTTGTTAATCTTAAAGTGTATGTAGTATGAAATCATTAAAAATGAAACAATTCATTTCTGCTAACTAAATGAAATTATTTATTAACAAATTTTTTATAGCTACTATCTCATTACCCTAGTTACTACCTGATTATTGGCTGATTACTCGACGTTGCCCGGGATTTTTCTTAGACCAATCTTCTTTTATTCAGGAAAAAATAAAATTTACCTATATTGTAACCAACTGTAAGTAAAATATTTTGTACAGTATCCTAATGCACAGCATCTTAATTTTACAAATCCATAATAATAGAAGTTTAACAAAACTTGATTGTTAACACAATTCTGAGTTTCTCCTCCAGCAGAAAGAGTAAATAACTCCTTGGTAAAACCACCCTTGAACAAGAAACGTGAAGTTGTCCGTGAGAGATACATATCAATCGAATCGTCACTGATTAGCCTAGTTCACCACTTCACCCTTAGTTGGGGGTATTTAACCCTCCATATGTGCTGAATTTGTACTTATACTGAATCATGTCATTGTCTATCTAAAAGGACCCGAAATCTATGAATTAAATCCAACTTTTACGATTAAATATTTTTGCATGATCCTCCCTTCCCAGTTCACCTATGGACTTTCTATGAGTGGACCCCAATGGCGGACCCCCTGGCCACAATGGCGGTCCAACTCTATCATAACATTGGAAGTACTTCTATTTATCTCAGCATCTCAGGAAGAGCGAACTCTCTGTCCGGGAGCCGCGCCTTTTGAATTTTCGCTTTCGATGCAAGACGTAACGGTATCACGGCTGCAACGTTTTATTAGAACACTTGTAAAATCTAAACTATTCGTACCAATTTGACGATTTGAACAGCTGTTTATCTTTGTTAAGTGCTCAACACACACACAAAAATACATTAAATTTGATTCATGATTTTTCCTTCTTAAATTATTCTTTTAACTTGATGTTTTTCATCACTTCTATTTTTAATAACTTTTTTCGATAATTTAGATTAACCTTTGTAGATAGAGAGATGCTGTCGTGGACTTGGAGGCGAACAATATTGTCATTCATAGTTGTTATCAATCTCTAACCTATTAGACAGCGTAAGCGAATATACCTCTTTTCTCCCAATTTCATCGATATTTATTGTCAAAATAATTTTCTATCTTTCTTCTCACATATTTTAATAATAAAAATTAGCATTAGTTCTTTCTGAGCATCTTAACTTTCTCCTTGCAAAATTTCATCGGATCAGTGGTTTAGTGAAAAGGTAGCAAAGAGAAAAGACATACTTTCGCATTTATATACGAGTATTAGTATGAAGTATGGATTACAATTTTAATTTCATGAGGCAAATAATTGTGTGTATAGACGTAATAATAGCAACGTTTATCTCAACGTAAATTTTGAACTATTATATGTCACAATACTATTGCTTTTACTTTGAAAACGCAATCTTACGTACCACTATCAATTTAAAGTCTTACGTGGGAGACTGTCGTGAGTATAAACCCCTCCCCTCGTAGAAATATTTGCCTCGACCCGCTCCCTCCTCCACCCTCACTGATGCTTACGTTACATTTGAATGACCCCTTACGCAAATTGCATTCTTTAGTAGTACAATGCATATTAGAATGCCCGATGTACGTTTATTATTCCGTATTGCCACATATTTGTGAATATTTCGTATCTCCGAGACTGAATTGAAGACGTGCTTACTCGTATACGTCGTTTTCCGTAGTATGTCTATGTATATAGATCCATGTGCCCTGTCAGGAGAAGAATGAAGTCAAACAGAATTACAAGGGGAGACAAGAAGGTTCGTCGCAGAGTGAAGTTAAACAACCCGATCTCGAATCCCACCAGATATCCCTCCTCCTCTCCTTTCATCGTCTTGACTCTTCCTCTATCTTCTTCACGAAATGCGAATCTCTAGGGAATGCGCCGTAATTCCCAGCATAAACTCGCAAGTGGGTTCATTATGGGATCAACTCTCAAAACGGCCATGTAACCTAACTTCTCGACACATGGAACTATGTTATAGAATGTGAACGTATTTGACGTTAACAGATGCTTCACGCTCAAATTTTTTACGGTCGGTTGAACACAGCCGTCGGTGCAGGTCACGCATGAAAAATTATGCTTCGCTTTTTTTATAAACTCTCGCTATTCGCAAGCAAAGTGTCATTTCTCCTGACATCAATATATCTTCCCATGCGGGCCGTCGAGTCTACATCAGAGTTCATAAGATATACTACATCTAGCAAACAAGTGATATAAAACTGAGTAGAGATATTTTAGTGTCATCCAAAATATATTAACCCTAACATTATGTCACAATCATTTTTTTCTCAAGAAGGTATAATGATATATAAAGTGGGAAAAATTGATAAAGATAATAAAATATGAAGAGACTGGAACCTATTTTTGGTAAGTACGGAATAATTCAAACGCCAAAGTATTTTTAAATAATTATTGAGAAACATCTAACAGATGGTAAGTACAACTAAATTCAAACCAAACCACTCAATTGATTTCTTTTGTCAGGTTGATACCTTATAAGCCCGTACAAGAGTCTGTGTCATGCTTTGTCGTACATTAAAATTTTTATACTCCAAGTTTGGAATATAATAAAGACATTTGTTTCACGTAGTTGGAACTAACTTACACCCCTTGCGATGTCGCAATACGAATGTTCTCAATCATAACGTCGACACCAGCACTTCGTAAGCTTATGTCTCACGATGGCCATCGTGAGCTGCCGAATTTTATCGCTCATTTGCAGCCACCAGCAGGCGATTCCTCTAGGAGACTGGCGGGATGAAGGGCGGGGCGAGCGAGGATAGTGAACGACGCCAGCTGACACGAAGGGCATAAGGGAGAGTGCGTGGGCGGCATGTACGTTCTCTCTCTGTCTCTCTGAAAACGGGAGAGATAACAGGGGTGTCCGTAAGGTCACGAATCGGCTTCGAAGCGTATTTCTATAATATTTTTCATGGTTTAAACCATTAAAAAATATTTGTTAGTTGCATCAAAAAATATCCTGAAGGTTGAAAACGATGTTGAAAAATGTGTAAGATACAAATACGTAAAAAAAACGATTTCTGTACTTGAACCATGATTTAAATCAGAGATTGAAAAAAGAATAAAAAATTAAAATCAAATGAACATGAGATTGTTGTCGATAATCCCCAATACTTGCAACTTAGTGTCAATACAAGGAACATCATTATGAAGGAATTTACTATTCTGTTATCTCGTTTACTATCATCTTCTTACGTCTATTATTATCTTATTTACTATATATTTGACATACAACATACTCCTGATGAGCAATATAGTGTCAAAACGTTGTAAAATATCTCTTAAGTATTATATGATTAATAAAAAGTCATCTTACAATGGTGGAATTAAATAATGCTAGTTCTTTGCTTTTGTTATGCAAGATTTTATGTAGTTCTTTTTGAGAGAGCATAACTACAGATACATAGCACCTAGCATGTGCATTTGATTAAACAGGGATGGAGTATTGAACTGAGATATAGAAATGTAGAGAGAGCGCTTCATTTAAGTATGTGTACCCCTGAGGATACAACGGCTGCAGAGACGAGAAGGGTCGGTCGAGCTCGCCTGTCTGGACGCAGGGTTCCGTGCAATTTATTCGTGTTATTTGTTACAATTATCTCTGGTGTGGGTGATAGTAACACGTTCCTCGGGGACTCCATCCCCAACTAAAAGCCAACGCAAGGGAAGACTTACGTCCTTTCTTTTCTTGTTCTTCTTCTGCTCCAAAGTAAAGCGCAGAATTTTCCAACATGCAATTTCCACCCAATATTTTTACATGAACTGAGAGTTTCCACCACTTTGTTCTTCGTCGAGTAATGTTCGGGTTTTCCGCTACTTTACTTCTTCAACCTTTGTTCAGTCATTCAAGAGGAAGTTATATCAATGTGACAACCGTTTCCTCACATTGTGTCTGTCGCGGCGCAGTACATTTTTGGTGTAATAATATATTTCCTCTCGTATGTATTAGAATAATTTTACACTGCTTGACTCACACTGTTAATCAATGAGTAAAATAATATTTTCCGAAAATTCATTCTAGAATCAATGATTGTTAAAACGCATTTCAGTGTCGATTGGTTCGCTGTGGTCTCCCTTTTCCCCTTTATGTAGATGAAATAATGATCATAAAATATAATTTTAGGATTCTATTTGTTGCACTAAATTATTTTCTGTAAAGCGTACCACCGAACAATAATATTCAGATGGCAGCAGTTTTCTTAAGTAACTTAAGTTAATATTCAAATATTTTAAGACACATCATACTTTTTAAAACAATGCCGATTTTTTTACTTTTTATACTTTATTTTGGATTCCCAAAAGTTAATAAGTTTCATAATGGTGAGCTTTTAATTTGAAAACGTATCATAAAATGTTGAAAAGAGAATTATTACAGGTATCTTTTAATATCTATAATAAACATAAGTCAATATTTTTATTATTTCAATGTGATTGCATAATTTTTAAGTAATAAGACAATTTTGGAAATAGTTTTATGCAACAAACTTCTTTTTCCCAAAATTGTCATTAATATTTACTCATTAAGAATTATCTTTTAGAATATGAGTTAATGAAATGCATAAAGAGAATGCTCTATATTAGAATTGGATTGAGGCGGTATGTATACAGTTTTACCGGTTTTTGAATATTTATAAAACTTGCTGAAATTGTATGAAACGGTACAATATTTTAAATTTTTACTAGTTACGTGCGAACGCTTTCTTTTCGTGAAAGCCATGTGCAAGTATTAGCAGTTTATTTAACATAGGCGTCACTCAGAGAGACTGTCTGTTTCTGTGAAAATAACTATCCATCAAATTTGGTGAAATTGTGTAAAACGACTGGGGAGAGAACAATTCTAACTCCCGGTTTACGCTGCGCGACTTCAGATCGCTCCAGATTTAAATTTAAAGAATACTCCAAACATCCTTGACACACATTTCAGAAACGCTTTATGTAAGGTAAAAATGTAAATATCTAAATATTACCTAACACAAGACAACATCTGTTGCACGCGACAAGAACATATGGGGTCCGTCAAAATTAGAGTTATTACTATTGTATATAAAAGATACAATTATTTCAGATTAAATTTGAATAATAATTACTTTATTTTAATACAGTTCTGAAATCTGTTTATTTTTAAGCTCTTTTGAGTGTATTTAATCAATTGTCCCGGTTTCCCCCTCGCAGAGACGTGGAGTTGCAAACCTAGCAGCTCCAAATTTGGAAGTGCACGGGTCTTAGAATATTTTCATGAGTCCGTTTATGTGACCAGGATAGCACATCGATATGTCGAAAGAGAATTTTGAAACAGCGACTAGTATAGGTGAAGTATGTTAAAAAATTTTACACAATTTAGGTCGTCACGAAAATTTGAAGGAGTAAATGTAGGGTAAGGCATGAAAATGTGTGTGGTAAATGCAAAGCTTTAGATCGTGTTACGAAAATATTTTTTTAAGTTCTAATATGTCATAAAATATTGATGATGGAATTTGTTGCGTAGAATTCATATGATTTTTCTTGGAGTAAATAATACTGTTTAATTCACTTTTATACGTCAAAACATTTCAAAGTAGTACTAAGATATGAGTGTGCTTTTAGTTTAACACTAACATTTTCGTAATATTTCTCTTCTTTCTTGTGTCAGCTTTGAATTGAGAATCAAATTAATTTACAAGATGGATTATTGAATGAGTTACTATTTGTAACATGGAAATCGATATTATTAGCCTCGATTCATCTCGTGAAATTACTTTCTCTGTGCCAGTTAATATTTGTTGTATCCAGTTCATTTTTGCGATCATTCTGTTCAAGCTCATCGAGTCATTTAAACGTAAAATCAATCGAAAGATGTCAGTCTATACTTCATTGTCTTATCTTTCTGGAGCTATACTTCATTGTCTTATCTTTCTGGAGCTATATCATATCCATGCAACTAAAATTTTCCAAGTTAACGCCAAGTCTTATGTTAATACGACAGCAAAAAGAAACTAAAACTGACAAAATTCGTAAAATTGTCATTAAGTTTGAATCATGTTGGTACAAATTAAAGTACGAATATCATTTATTGTCTTTGAAATCCCAGAAGTCATTTAAGGAATTTTGGTGAGAATTCATTCATTGAGACTGTCAACCGATTCGGTCCACAATACGAAATTCTCTTTCTATACTCCACGCGATGTCTCCACTTATTCGAAACAACGACTGAGGAGTTTTCGAATGAACAAAAGCAGCCCCGAGCAATGCACAGAAATTGTTGGTATGACGTCACAGAACGCGAAAGATATGGAGCTTTCGCATCAGCCAGCTCCCAACGACTTGACTCCCCTTGCGATTCTCTCGTATTTTCTTCCATCGCTGGACTTGGGGAAGGAAGTGATGAACAGCTAATGTTTGTACCACGTGACCGAGTCGACCGCTTATAGCGCTCCGCTTGCAGAGTTCTCCAACTTCACAGGAGGGACATGATCTCCATCTAGCGCCGACTGCGGGAACTATAGAGCTTCTGATTTTTCCCAAAGAGATCGCTGTTTTTGCCGCGAAGAGAAGAACAGAGTGAGCTTCGAACTGTCACCGCGGAACTTCGGATCTTATGGTGGAACTGCACAAGCTTGTTGCATTTCCTCCGTTAACGCGCTTCTGAGTATACGACTAAACGAAAAGAAAAAAATATGTCACAACCAAACAAAAAACAAATGAATAAAAATCTGTAATATAACTTAAAATCACGTTGTAAATATTTTACCCTAGTGAGAGCTCGTGAAAATGAACTCGTTACTACAGCATGCAAAACATTTAGATAACCTTGCATCCTTTAATGGCAAATAAAAATATATTTCCTTAAAACATGGTGAATGTATATGCGACGCAATATCTTTATAATATAATATTATCTTCGATTAAAAATTACGCAATGCATTGAATAATACATATATACTAGTCGGACTTCGCACTCGACAATCTGGGATATTATGGTGCCATTTTAATCACATTTTCAATTTAAAGTCTAGAATCTGTCTTGAATTAACGTAATTTTTCCAGATCAATGAAAACAAAAAAACATAAGTATTATTGCTGAAAAAATTGCCAAAAAACACTCTTATAAGCTTTTGATATTCGTTACTCGTAATTGGTATTTACATTCCATTTTCATTACCATTAACGTAGAATAGTTACTTCAGAAAAATGATCAACAATTTATTTCAATAAAATTGTAGTGAAAATATTAAAAACATTATACAATATATACAAATATTTCCAAGTATCTACAATAGCAAACTGAAGTTTCTAATTTATAACTTTATTACTTAGTTTACTTATTTATAATATAGATTTTATTAAAACAAGACCCTTTCACTCAATGGAGTTGGTAGGAGTAGACAATATTTGTTCAGTTTCGGCTTAATTTTTCGATATTGAAGAATCAATTTTCCCACATGGGTAAGGAAGGATGAATGCTGAAACGGAGAATTTGTGAGTGATTTTTATGTGTTAATCACGTTATAGAAAATGCTCACACTTAGCGATAATACTGGAATGAATGCAGTGTGAATTGAAGGTTAGTAATCATTACGTAAATATGATTCTATTGACCATCAACCTCTTGGTATGTTACTCCTGTGTTCGCTCAATGATCCAGCGGTAGGAGTACAGACCATGTTCAAATCACAAATACTTGCTTTGATATTTCACGAACTTATAGTGAATTACGGTCCTAATACAAACTCCAATCTCTCAACAACAACAACAAAAAAGAAACGCCTATACGTTATTTGATTCAACAAAAAGCGCCCCCTTCCAGTTAACTTGAAGCCCGTAACTCCTGACTTCGTATGAACGTCTACAACTGACTCTTATACTGTCTTCATAGGTTGGAAGTTGAAACTAGATTTTTATCGTAAACTATAATATTATTAACTCTATACAGTTAGATATTTAAAAAATTGGGATGGTACACACCACTAACTCAACTGTTTCTCGGGGAAACAGTCATTATCACAATTGAAGTGTATTAAACACACTAATATTGTATCACAATATTTTTGTCACAAAGTGAAATCGCACGCTGTTTTATAAAGATTATGATGGAGTACCCTAGCATTTAATTCAGTTACTTTTCTGCCAAATATTTACACATAATTCGCAGATTCACCCTTCATAAGAGTGTTCATCGACCAAACTGAACTATATGTAGAATTTGAATGGTGTGTATTGATATGCATTTGTTTCGTTATTCGATGTATTTAATCTTTTATTGAAAGATATAGATATCTTATTTCCCCGAAGAAAATATTCCATTCAAAATTTTTTTATTAACATAAGAATATCCTAGAAAAATTAAGTTTTTTATGCTCTTAACATATGAGCATATATTTTACCAAGATAGGTAAAGTCTGAAACTGAAAGATGAATATTGTACAACCTAGAACTTTTATTTGAAGTGTTATATTTCACGAACAGAAGGCAAGTGCAGTGAATGTACGTGGGCGAAGACTGTATTAGAAAGAAGTAGAAGTTATAACTATGAGTTAGAAAAAAACTTAAAACGCCCTTTCAAGTAAATAGTTTTAAGTTTTTTTCTAACTCATAGTTAGAAAAAATATAATATCCCAGATATCCCATAATATCCCAGATTTCCTTAAGAACTTGAACACATACTCCAATTTCATGAGTTTGAATGGTTATTATAAACATTTATTTCCAATTGTATTGTGCTATTGAAAAGTTATCAATAACCACGCATTTTACAACGTATATAATTGACAAGAATGAGACAACGTAAAAATACTACGAGATAATACGATACAAGAGACAAAGTCCCATCATTACTCAAAAGCAACTTTGGAAATACGATCAACAATGGGGATCCGTTGTTCACAAAAACAATTTTACAATCCTTTGAAACTATTTGATGACGGATGAATAAACGTGCAATCAATGGGAAGAGCTATCTCATCGCGGAACCCGTTTTCTTCTACGGCGATTGACGACTACAAGCTTTGGGCGTGGTATGTACCTTGTGGTACTCCACCTCTGACACCACGAGCGACTCACGACGATTGACTACGTTCATGTCTGCGTCCACGAGGATCAATGTTCCGATTTACATATGTCAATGCGTCACTCGGGCAGTATCTCTCGTGTACCTTGAAGAAGAGATTTCTAAATAACCCAATTGTGTGCGTCACGAAATTCAATACTTATATAATAATTATCCATTCTGTTTGCAAAAACATTATTTTATTCGCTTTTTTCTACTTCAGTTTTCTTTCTACTTACCATCAAGACATACAAGGCAAATCACACTATTACTATATTAATAATTGAACAAATATTCAAATGACTATTGGCAGGTATAACTGAATAATTTTTTCAAGTGGAAATTAATTTAAAACTAACCGCGATTTTATTTACCGTAGAAATAATTACAAATTCTGGAAAACTTTGACTATTTCCATACGACTATAAATATTCTGGATAATATAAAAAAAATTCTTCTATATTAATTTACAATTTTAATTTCTTGTCAGCTTTTAAAAAATCTGATGTACGTTATGAAGGGTTGAGTGGAAACTCATTTAAAGTTTGTTTAAATGTAGTTATGTTACACATTTTTATCAAACCGCAAATTGTTTCTATTTTTTAAAATTAGGTATTAAGTCCTCGTTTTCTTTTCGTCGTTAAGTTTCAGCTAATTAATTATTTACATGCTTAAATATTGAATCGTATTTTAAATCCACGTAACTCCATGAATTTAGAAACCAATAATGTTCAAAATGATTAACAATAACATGATAATTGCTCATATGTGCATTGATATGTGAGAAGAAACTAATTAATAACATGTTAATGTACAAATACTTGTCAAATCTACGCAACTAAGTAATATAAAGAGTATACATACATATTAAAATCTTAAATTCAGATGTTTAAATAAGTAATAATTTTAAAACAAAATAAAGTAACGTGTGTTAATACCTGAATCATTATTGAAGGTCTAACTATTATACACATAATATAGTTCACTGGTCAATGCTAATTAAAAATACAATTCTAAAAAATACAATTCTCAAATCTATGCAACTAAATAATATGCGACAAATGAGTGATAAAACCACCTCGATTTAAAGAGACGAAAATGTCTATTATTCTTGAAAGTGTTTTTATGAAAGGCCAAATTTATGGTGTAACTGTTTGCAACTGCACGTAGGTGGGATTGAAATTCTTTATAGTTGATTTGTTGTCCAGTTCTTTATGACTAATAATTTGTATTTTGTAAGTCACATCTGTTGCTTGATTAATAAAAACACGAGTGAAAGAATCGACGTTAACCATTTTTGGGATGATGAGAAATAATATAAAGCACCATAGATACTTAAACAGGGTACGCCAAAATGTTCGTGCACTTATAAGAAGTAAAGAAAATTTCTAATTGTTCAGAAAAACAAGACCTCGTTTCTTAACTGGAAAAAAGATAACTCGTTTGTCGTGTCGAACCGAATGAGTTGACATGAAAAACTAATGAGAGGATATATTTTTGTTTTTTAATGTATAAGTCAAAGATGTTCTTAAACAGAATCGATTAAGAAATATAATCACTCCTTGTCAATTAACTGAATACATTTTATGGACTCTCTCTCGAATTTCAGAAAAGCACTACAATACAATTAATTTCCACATTACAGAATTTCTAAATAGATTGACGTGAAATGTTACTCGAGGACTATAGATATAACTTAGAAAATTTACTTCACCCTACATTACTCTAAAATCTTCCATAATAATTTCTTGAAAAAACAACATTTCACGCAAAATAAAAACTTAAAACTGAATTTCAATAAATTCTTTTAGTAAGTCTCTACAATACAGATGCAACATCCTATCAAAATAGGTTAGCTTGTATCTGTATTCAACTCAGAAAGAAAACAATTAATGTGTCAGGACTTTATTCAACACAGTCCACCAAACTTTTCCAGAATTTTTTGAGGTATAAATTGAGCATAATTTATAAACAAAAAGCGAGTAGTTCCAGGGATTTAGGTTCAAGGAATAACACAGCACGCCGTAAGCGCGAACGATACAAACATAAAATAATCTCTTCGCGCTCGTTGAAAAATGAAATATCAAAAAACCCAAAGACACGTTTCTAGGTTAAATTATACAATATTTACATACAAGAACCGAGATTAGACTTCAGTTAGTTTTCGTGAGACAAAAATGAAAAAAATAAAAATTACGAAACGAAAATTCGCTCAAAAATGATAGCGAATTGTGTGAAACTTTAATTAGAAATGATGTATGAAAACGTTGATCTAGTCTTGGAATGATAGAAAACTAACATGAAACCAAATTTGACTGCACAAATAGGAATAATTCATAATAGTATATATAATTAAAATTATTTATATACAAATTATTGAAGAGTGATGAGAATTCAAACATCTAAAAATAATCCATTACTTTTGTTTCATTGAAATGTCCATTTGCTGCTTCAAAATGATCTAATGTGGCCCTGGAAAAATTTTTTTCAGAAAATATAACATTTTGCCACACTTACAAAGTGTACGAGTAAACATTAGTAAACAACTTCCAGGGAACACGTCCAAATATTTAGCAGGATATGTTCTTAGAGACATATATTTTCATGAATGATGTTTCTTTTAAAATCACATACTGATGTGTTACAGAATATTGTTTTACCCTGTAGCCCAGAGTTGAAATTTGTATAATTCGATTTACGTCATGAAGTGATGGATTATTTTGCTGTTTGGTTTAAATTATGTAATGAGGAAGATATTCAAAAGGTAATGTATTATAAGCAGTAACTGAATACACACTATACGTAACTAATTTACACACGTATTCATTACTGAGTATACTTAAAGAATAATTAATTGATTAAATTACAAAAACAAAATAGGAATGAAAAAAAAACATAATACAATTACAAAAACGTATATTAGCTGAAATGAGAAAAATTAAGGTTAGAAAAATGAAAACAAGACATCATAAAGACATCAAATTAAAGATTCATAAAAAAATAAATAATAATGAAATGATGCTTAATATAAATTTATTTATTAATATTTACGTACAAACCATTTCATTTGTTAAGATATTTTCTCGAGAGAAACTGTGATGGAGGCTGAAAATGTAAAATGAGAGATAATTCAATATATATATTCTAGTCATTTGCCGTTTACAGAATTCAAAAATATTTCTTTGTTTGCTTTTTGTAATTAATTCTTTGTTTACCCGCGTTACCTTACAATGGAGTGAACAGTATAAAATATTAATTTTTGGTTGTTTCATTTACGCTCCTGAAGTTCAATTTTATCAATTCCTGAAGTTCAAACAATTTTTTTAATTAATATTTATGAGGATAATTTTCTACAACTAAATATATTTATCCTAAAAAAAAGGAACATGTTTAGTTTGAATGATTCTTGAATATCAATATTCATACAAGGAATGAAAAAAACAAATTGTTAAAAATGTTTGTAAAGTATTATTTGGATTTTACTAGACTAAAGTCCCGGTAATGGATGGATTACTGCATATGTAACTGTAAATTAAAATACTGATTCTTTGGCCCCAATTTAATTGAACATTGATTGCATATATCTACGGATAAAACACTTCATACAGTCATCGAGGCCATGAAATAAGATACTGGCACAAAATAAAATTAGAATTCATTCACACACGGAATTTTGTAAACAACAAGCGTTAATAAATTAACATAAAAACAAACCAGTATACAAGTTATTGCTAGTAATTAATCTCATAAGAGTATTAAAACTATCTGGATAGTCCAACGTATTTTAGACCGACTCGATTGGTAATCTTTCCTGACGAAACTTGAGTGCATTCAGTTGTTTACAGTGCGATGCCATTGGAGTAGTTTACTTTCTACTGTGTAGTACCATTGAATTTCTATACACTATCTAAGATATATCTATATATCAATATCTCTATCTAAGATACAAATTCAATGGTAATACTGAACTGTTTTGATAGTGTGATCTGAGTTCACAGTGGACACTCAGTCGACTAAAAAACGTAAGCATAACATTTTTAGCTTTAACTGAAAAGTGGGCCATACTTCAAAGACAGAATATTCAAGAGAAGGTGATTTCAGAAACTTTTATAACAAAGAAACAAAAGACACTCAATGGATATTTTAAACTGTAGTACAAGGATTAAGATGAAAATTAAATACATGTTTAGTTCAATAATGGTATATTTGTTTGATATATGTTGGTTTATGTATTTTTTTCATTGTCATTACGATTACTTGCAAGTATCATATACCGCATATTGTTTATTCTCATTGAGATTCTTCATGGTCAAGTAATAAAACCTGTGAGTGAAATCACTGTGAATCACTGTAAATAAAACCTCGGAGTGAAAAGATACCTAATCTTTTTATTACCACATTTATAATATGTTTAGCTGAGTTTAGCCTCACCCAGTAGGACTTTAACATTATTTTAATGGTATCCTCTGTAATCCATAATAATTGGTAATCCATAAACGACAACCGTCTAGTCCCATATCTGTCGAATTATCAAGTGTATACTGTAATTGTAAATATTCGCATACTTATAAGACCATTGCAATTTTTTGCCTTCTTTTGTGCATTTTGTTTTGATACAGGATCTCTGATATCTCAAGCAGTTGGAGGTTCTTACCCTCGGATGTATCACTTCTTTACACTCTGGAGCAAACTAGTAATTAATCGCACTTTGGCTGAGCACAGATGTGGGACATCCACAGGCATTTGTCCCCTCCTCTAAAGGCATCATCTCTCTACCAGAAAAGGGTAGGGGCCCAACTCATGCCAATGATTAGCAGTCCCTTACAAACCGTTTCCAGATGGGATTACTTTAGTCCTAATTTGTGATCGAACTTGTATTTTTCCGGTTAAATACGGGATTCTGCAATTGTTGTTATTTTTGTATTAAACTCCGATATTGCCAGATTCAAGAGTGATTCAAAGTACATTATACGAAAGTTTGTTTTGTATTTGATAAGAAATGTGAAAAAGATATCAGTTATTTATTGATTCCGATCTATTTCTTCGTCAATTTATTTCTTCGTTGTATGAGTAAACGAATTTTTTTCTTACGGCGAGAGAAATACAATTGCGAAACAAAACAAATTTAATACCATTAATGTTCCTTGACTATAAAAAAATGTATTTAACCTAAAAGATTTAAAATTTATTATGAATTTAAATATGCTCAATGCGCTTTCTTTATATAAAAATCCTAACAAAGAGTGTCATATACGACGTTTAAAAGAAGTCATTTTGACTAAGTTTCATAAATAATTACTCGTATTGTTACATTTCTTTTTGTTCGGAGTTCTTTTTTACTTTGAAACCCAACCCCTTCATTCAGGTATTCTATTAAAACATGCTTTGAATCTTGCGTAGACTAAAGGATTTTCCACATCTCTATAAAATACCTAGAAGTGAACACTATCCTCTCCTTTTTCATCAAGTCGAGAACACAACAAACAAGAATTTTCCAACGAAAAGATGTGGTAATTTTATCTGTCTGACTATTTTCATCAGTACTTCACTATTCTTTCATTGTGTTATTTTTAAGTAAAAACATTTTATGATATCTTATCCTAGTTTTGTATGTTTGGTGACTGTTGATAATTTATTTTTATTTTATTTTATTTTGCAGGTGAGTCACACAATTCACCTTCATAGTAAATTCTTAGAAAATGGGTAAGTCATAGTGGTAAGTTTTATTCTTATTCATCATAATTTAATGCTTGGCATATGACTGTTTCTTGAAGACTAGGTCAACCCGTGCAATTAAATCGCATGGAAAATTGAATCTAACCTGTATGTACGAACATTTGAATATTTACTTGTAAGTAACAAGACTATTTTATTTACCTGAATGATACGGCAGATACTACTTTCCCCCATATCCTCTAGTAAAAAGGCAAGTTTCACTCAATTTGATATTTAGCATTAACAATGTAATCAGGACATCAGAAGAGTTATGAATAGTATACACAATGGAGCATCACGTACAATTCTCTACGAATATTGTTTATTACCTACCGACTTACCAAACTTTCTTTTGTCACGATTCAAGAAGTCAAGATACATTGATTACAAATAAATAAGTCAAGTACGAAATTTTATGATTTAATTTTTAAATGAACTTCTCTCGGAAAGGAACACTCCTCAACGTGTATATGGAAACAAATAACTGCGACAGATCTGTTTCGTAAAAATGCACTAACAACGAAAATATTTTATTAATGTATAATTTCGAGATTGAACGTGAATCTATTTATTGCTTATCTATTGTCCTATTGTTCATTTGCTGTTGTTAACACACAATATTTATATCAACTTTTTTCTGAATATAATTCGTTCCATTCCGTTTTTTATGAGCTGAATAAAAATGTAAATCCATATTATTTTAGGCAATTACGAATTATATTGCTTGTTTCATGTTTATTTCAAACATGGGTTTTTTGTCAGGTTTCCTTACGCCTTCAGATAAACAATGCTGAAGCTTCGTAGTGGTAAATGTCATGTTGCACAATGTCATGTTCATTGGTGAGAAATGGCATGGAATACCCACAATATTTTTAAATAATTGCTCTGATTTAGAAAAATTTGAAACCTTAAAGTACTCAGGGTTATGAGTTGATCACAAGTTCAACTGGATAGAACACATCACACACCTAGAAAGTTAAATCAATTTATATGTTAAAATATTTTATTTTCTCACAACTAAGTATTGCACCCTATTACTACTTACATTCCTAAAGAACAACTTAAATTATAGCGTCAGTCATGACAGTAATATCTTGTAGTTGTTTTTCTTATGTTAATTGCACTGAAATTATAAATATACTGTGGTTTCGTATTTTTAAAAATATTTTGTACAATTATATACTTATATATAATTATGGTATATTGTTCCGAATATTGCTTAATGTACACTTTCGTCTTGTAGATGATATGATTTGATAAAATAAGATAATTTATTTTGCTATTAATGCTCTTGCAGCATATCAGATGTACTTTTCCTTTTAAAAGTTTTATTCTAATTTTGTGTGATATTGTAGCAGTAAATTATTTTCTGCGGTGAAGACAAAATTAAATATTTTCATTCCACTGATAATGTTTGTAATGTGAGAAAAGTTTTGGTTACATCCTTTGGTGTACGTTTATCGGTCTAAAATTATTTTCAAGGTGAATTAGTCTTCAATAATTTTTTCCCAAAACAATTTCTTAAATTAAAATTACTTCTCAAATGATTTTTTTCTTACACATTCAGTCATTGGCAGTCGCTATGATGGTTGAAAATACGCAATACATTTTATCTGAAACATTCTGAAACTTCTAGTAATAAATGAGAATAATTCCTTTGGTTTAAATAATTAAAGTTTTTTCTTGTCTTTGAACGACATACGTAAGCATTGTCAGTGAAACAAATGACTTCACTGAACTGACATAAATACTTCATTCTAGTTTACACATACCTCCCCACTTCTCTCTATTTCACTACATGGTTGAGGTTTCTGTCCGCATTCCAGAGCCATGAAATATGCTGAAGCACATTTTGTTAGCTCATCAACTGGTACCGCGTGACTCAGACTGCACTCGAATTTGCCGCCGCTAGCGCGCAAATCACAGCAAGATGGCGGCTTCAAGTTCATGCCATCCCAACTCACTTTCTCCTTTATTCGCATTAACTTTTGTGTGTTAACTGCTGCACAGAATATATCAAATATTTCATGAAACTGCTGAATCAAACACATGAAACATATTTGTACTGCGAATGAGTCATGAGTGAGGGAGGATGTGCTGCAACTGCGAGAGAAAAAGTTGGCAGCACTTGCGCGCGCGGGTCCCTAGCTTCTGCCAGCCGAAGCGCCTCAGTGAGCCGCAGGCTGCTGTCTCGAACGGTTGTGCTGCGTCCGCGCTGTCGCGCTCGGAACAGTGTGTGAAGCGTGGCCACGTCTCAAAATCAATACACCCCGGGGTGAACACCCCTCAACAGCGAGACCAACAATAAACTACCTTCCGGTGGGCTATTGCTCTCTACGCATCGTACGAGGCAATACACACTACCGGTGCAAACTGCTGTTTGTTGGGGAGGGCCTGTTGCCGGACCCTTAACAAGTGTCCTGACATCGTCCTTGATTCGTTCGTGTTGAAAGGAGAAATTGCGTGTGAGTGATTGTGTGTGCGTGTGACATTATTGTTTCTGATCAGTTTAAACTACAACAATAGTGAATGATATATTTATCTTCGAAGGTCAAATGTCGAAAATTGAATAGTAATCACATAATCGTATAAATTGTCTACACTGAAGCAAGATTTATTCAAGAATTATTGTTATTGACATGACAACTGGCCGTCATTGAACATCTGTTCCTAGTAAGAAAAAGCAAGGTTAGTAAATCTACTTTTTTCATCAGTGTCAAGGACAGCGCAGGCATCCAAGCGCGTTTGTTTTGATCGACTAAGATTGAGCGCTTTAGGTGGCACGTATGGTATTCCTCACGAGTAATCATATCAGGTGGGTTTTCATTAAACGGGCGTAGAGCAAACTTCGTGGTATGAATCATTGTGTACAATAACCACTACAATATTTTCGCTCAATTTTAACTTTTGCTTCAATTGCGTTGTTTAATTCGATAGCAAATTATTTGATGGTATGTTAAATAGAACTAAAAATAATTTTCCAACAATTTTTCTCCATGACGATTAAAAAACAATTTATTCATTTATCTGTATCTCAGTCCCACTCGAGCTCTCGATAACAGCAACACGCGCTCGTGATAAGATCTCGACCAACCACCGCGTCTGACACTACTTGACGGACGAGCGCGCCAGATAACTCGCGTGTGCATGCAACTATTTACTCAGTACGAGGAACGGTGCAGTGCTGAGTCGGCTTCATTCGTGCTTGGATGCCGGCGCCGCCGTGGGCCAGGTGTGCTTGTGAGTGAGGGACAAGGGACAAGGCGGCGCGTGTCAGTGGTTGGAGTAGCAGCTGTCGCTATGCACGCCACCGCCACGCCGCGCCGCCATCGACCATGGTTCGTCCCCTTTCTCTCTCTCACTCGTCCCGCTTCATCTCAGTGGCCCCTCCCCCTTCTTGCAACTAGTTGCTGCCGCGCGCTGCCTCCTGCCAAGTCACTCATTGCGCGCCCGCGGCTGTACAGAGACGGTTAAGCCACGTCACTCCGGATTGTGTTTTGCATTTGTGAGCCGTTTCAGTTATAATGGTATTTGTGTAGAACGGTGTTATTTCATCACTAGTTTCCTGATTATCCATTTTTGAAATCAAAACTTTTTGATTCGTTATTAATACGTGGCATTCTGAAAAAGTCGAAAAATAACCATTTCATGTATGCTCGCTTATTAAATAATTAATTCGGGTCTCTTCTTTCCCAAATACTACGACCCTAAGCAGAGGGCGAGTTTTGTTTTCTTACTGACATTTCGTCCACATTTTGGGCGACCGTTTGTTCTGTGCCCTTTCGGATCCTGTGTTTGCTTTTAACCTTTGGGTCCCACGGAGGGTGCAAGCGAAGGGTACCGTGCAGTGGATGAACCAACATTGGCTCCCCAAGCAGGTGGTTGTCCAACCCAACATGCTCACAAGGTCGTCTCTTCGACCTCAAACAGGTGTGTCGCATTGTAAACATGGTGTCAGGAGAGCTAGCTACGATAAACAACTTCACCGTCTCATTCTATTTTTAAATCATGAATATTAGTAATAATAATTAGTAATAGTTATATTTCTTTTTCTTTGTGAGTGGTGGAAAATTGTTAAATAATCTTTAAGAAAAAGAGCGTGTATAATTCCCCTATATTTTCCTTTCACCTATTAATATTTACAAAACAAAATTTAAAGAAATATTAATTGTTTACAAATATTTTAAAGATTCAAACTCAATTCTTTAAATTTAGTGTCTGAATTGTCTTCCCGTAAAGAAGAATTTCGTAATGAAGTGTCGCTTGATTTTCTGACCAAATATGCATTTTTGTAGTCAATCCGCGATAGATTTGTCATTTTTAGATGATCCCATCAATTCTGCGACGTCACTACGTAAAACCATTTCATCTAGCTCTCCTGCCACCGGAAGTGCGGTAGAGGCATCCTCCAAAGGTCCACTTCCTAGTACTGACGCAGGACGCGTGGGCGACTTCCGGAGGCAGTGCACGGCAGCAACTCGCGCGCCCAGGTGTTGCGGATAAGCGCTGCTTCTGTTGTTGGTATTTACTCAACGTTCGTTAGATTCGTTCATACTGGTGTGTCTTGGGTCCACATGTCAAACCTGCATCATACTTGTATTTTTCAGTATCAATAATGTTTTTGTATCTTTGAAATAATAACAGTTATTTAATGGATTGATACTATATTAAAAGAATTCGAATTCCGTGTATTATCATATAAAGAGCGTGAATTGTATTAAGTTGCATTAAATTGTTCTACTTATATTAAGACAACGGAGTACGGAAGTTATTTTTTGTGTTATTGTTAATATTGTGGAGTTAAATTATGATTGACCAATTAAATTTCTCGCTTATGATTATGTCTTGCAGATTTATGACCATAGTGAACTAACCTCCGAATAAGAACCCATTTTGTAGAAATGATTTTAACGTACATAGTATTTGTAAAAAAAGTGATATAAACCGACAACTGGACCCGTTTTTTCGGAAATTTTTTATCACAAAGAACCTGGAAGTCAACTTCAGACGTATATTCTTCAGATTCTTCTACACCCTCTAACGTGTATGGATTTCTAGCACCAACGAGCATAAATCCAAAACGTTTTGCCTTAAATCACACACCCCTCATTTTCTTAGAAGCACCAAAACACGAAGAAACCCTTCAATAAAAACTGCTACAAAAAATACGTTCACAATCTGGAGCATGGGTCTGAGAACGACGGGTCGCATTCCTCTTCTTGTCATCCGCAATAACTCAGCACGAGCCAATGAAACAAGATGAAGGGCGACATTGTCTTCGTCGCTGGACAGGGCTTGTAGCTCGAGACCTCGACGCTAAGTACCGCCCAGAGCGTGTTAAAAGATTAAATTTAAATTGTGGAGAAAACAACATTTCGATGTAAATTACGAACACTTGACTGAAAAATATTTTTGACTTGTAAAACTCTCAATTTAGAAACAATTTTAGCGAAAGTAGTATTCTGCCAAATATTTTGTGTCACCACATTTATTTTATTGCCTTGATTAATCACTGGGCAAAATTTATTGCATATAGAAACAGAAATTTTTTAAATATTATTATTTTAATACAAATACAATCTGAGTTTCCGCTTTTCTGGTGTGGACAATGAAAATACAAATTAACACTACTTAAATATTAATACAAAATACAAGTACATTGAAACGAAAAACATTACAAAATTGTTTAAGAACTAATTAAGAGAATGCTCTATAAACTATAAAAAATAATAATAATAGCTAGTAGTCTGAGGCCACCCCCACTGGGGTTCTTCTCTCATAGGACAGTGTCCGCGCTATGTGTCATTTTAAATATTCCCACTCCCTTCTTTTGCTTCATTTATGTATGGTTTCAATTTAGTAGATATTTTTCTTATGGAGGTCGTAGAAAATCTTTTGGGAATCTGGAGCGAATTTGATGAAAATGTGGGTGTACAGTTTTGCCAAGGTTGTAGAAAGATGTGCGAGGGGACTAGGAATGGGCGTTGAAGAAATGTGTAGAGTTCTGCTATATGGCTTGGAATGCAAAAGATAGTAAGTTCGCGGTGTAACTGAACGTTTAAGATGTATTCAGGAGCATTTACTATAGTTCTGAGGACATTTGTTTTAAAATGTTTGTAAAGGTTTGAGGTTGCA
This sequence comes from Laupala kohalensis, assembly GCA_002313205.1. Classification (NCBI taxonomy): domain Eukaryota; kingdom Metazoa; phylum Arthropoda; class Insecta; order Orthoptera; family Trigonidiidae; genus Laupala; species Laupala kohalensis. The sequence goes on from NNCF01127166.1 coordinate 790,584, forward strand.
ATGGGCTGAGGAGGCATAGATTAATGAAAAACAAAAGGTTGAAAGTGTTGAATAAAAATTCTACCGTAACAGCTATCAACATTCTTCCGGACTTTCGTAAACACAAAAGTAGTAATTTGAGTTAAATTCATAAAACAGGTAATAAAGTTTATCCCAACAGAATTATTGATAGTCGAGTTTGCACAGCGGGTACGTCGAGAACATATCTTGAGAATCATTCGTATTATTCGCCGTATTGAATTATTTCCGACTACTAATGAGTTCACTCAGACCACTCTGTTTCATAAAAGTAATGAAACCTAAACAAATAGCATACATTTTTAAAAGTTGTTGATGGGGACTTAATAAAGAGCTCGCTGACAGGGCAATCGCTCTTCATTTGTCGCGGGCCGTTCGCTTCAGTGACGTCGCCATTGACTGTCGTAGAGCACGATGCTGTAATGGCTGCGTTGATAGCACGACCTCCGCTTGCTCCTCGCGCTCCCTTTCAATGCTGTCTCCAATCACAGAAGACTACACCCTCTGTCACATCTTCCATTTCCAAGATTTAATTCCACTTTCATTATCAGTTGTCTACAAGATACGCCTCAAGTGTAGTGAAACATCTGGATGGATTAGTGTTTTCTTCGACGTTTCCAATAGGAGCTTCGTGCTAGAAACCACGACGTCTTCTGAAAGACACTTTATTTATTCTACAAAAATTAGTACATTAGGTATATTTGTGCTTTACACATATCATTTTTTAAATGAAAATTTCACCCCAGTTCATTTTTATCTACACTCTATATCCCTGAGTACACTTTCCTAATGTTAACCATAACTGGTTCATGAGACATGCATTGGTTTGTTTCAGTACATGAAAACAATTTTGTTGTTGTAGGAAACATGTTATTATCCATTCCAATTGATATAAATAAGTATTGCGTTTAGGCTACTTCATTGACTGACATTTTCAATCGTACGAAGATACATTATAATGCTGCTTCACGTACTTAATAAATAATTTCATTGTTTGGTTTAATTTGGGTTTGGAATATTTGTCTTATAATGATTGTGTATAATTACAAGAAACTCTTAACAACACACGTTGTCGGAACGTTGGCACGATAAAAGTAAATAAAATACATTAATTTATTCTTATTCTGAATTTATTAGGCTGCCAAATTTGAATTTCACGCCGCGGACGCTAACCTGAAATTTTTTTGTTTGATTTCGGAAGAAATGCGATGGATAAATTGATCTCTGATCCATCAATCTCTTTCGATGGTATTTATCACATTTTCAATTATTATTCTTGTACATTCCTCAAGTGTATATTTTGTAAAGCATTTTATTAAATTCCCCGTTTTCGAAGACCCTTCAATTTCCCGTTCGAGTTCCCTTCAAATTCCAAGTAGGGAACGAGTGCTTCTTTTGTCATCTTTTTCGTGGCATTTATTTCCCAAAATATCGTTTCGCACCACTTTACCGCCCCCTGCTGCCCCCTGCTTGCTTCCGCTTCTTTCCCGTTGTTGATGCCTCCTGCTGGGCTTCCCTGCCGTTCCTTTTACCAGCGTGGACGGCAGCCGCCACTCCAAGGCGTTGTCGTTCATGTCGTTCGCACCTGTTATCGCTTTCTGCTTCTCACAGTCTGCGAAGGATCCCTCTCTGTGCGTGCATCACATTTCCCCCCCCCCTACAACTCCTTTCAGCTTCTTCCCCACCAAACTACGGTATCGCTATTTCTCCAACTAGTCCCCATCGCACCAACACTATCTCCATCATTCACTGTTTCTTTCGCTTCTTATTTTGCTCTTCCTGACATTCATTTTTTTCTTCGCCTATTTTTTCTTTTTCTTTATCCCGAACTGTTATTTTCGTTTCCTCTTTTTCTCCTCTTTGCTATTCTCGCCTCTTTAGTTGTTCTCACCGTCATTTCCGGCGCTTCTCCCCTTGTGCTCTTTCCTTCTACACCCACCCTCAGCCTTTCACATTGCTCTCTTGGAGTGACAAGGTTCTTTCGCACATTTTACGGAAAAGTGCGGAGAAAACCCTTTTCGACTTGACAGCACCCGACATGCTTGTACGCAAGCCATCATTTCACGAAGTTTGCGCCTTCGGGATTGCATCTGTCTGATTGCGGAGAGATTGGGTTCTGGATCATTTAGCCCGCGTATTCTGGGATTCAGGTGATGGAAATTTCACGGAATGAGAACTAATGTATCGAATTGTTCATCTGAAAGGATTATTAAGTCACCTATACATTATATTAAAATAATTAATGGACCGCAGGATGTTCCAAGGAAACTCGAACCTGCTAACTGGTACCGTAGAATCCCACGTTTACATATTGACAATTTCCCTAACAAAGTTCTTTCGTTGATTACAGTATTCTCTTTGTTTCCTCAGTATGTGCAGTGCATACTCGCCATTGCCCATGCGTTTTGGAATGGCATGCTGAATTGAGAGAAATCGTAACTTACGAGTATGAATGACCATTTTCACGGCTAAAATTTCGTTTTGAACTTACACAGGGATTCCTCTGTTACCCCAATACCTAACACATTTCAGCCTGAAGATTCCAAACGTACTCGCTGTTTCTATTTACATCTCCCAATTGAAAGTACACAATATTCTCTAATTTTACGTAAATCATGTTAAACATTATTCAACCTGAGGTATGCAATTCTTCAGGGTTAGTCAATGAGTATTCCCTAAGGGACTTGCCAGGTGGTGCGTAAAATTAACTCGATGCACTCGATTGCAACTTAAATTAAACTTTTTTAATGCTCCTTGGAATTTTTGAGGACATTTTTCTTCTCTGAATCTCTTTTTTTCTTTCCTTAGCATGGACTGTTGGGTATCATTGACATCTGAGAAATATAACTGTTGTTTAATAATGAAACTGTTTTATATAATTATTAGGTAATTATATAAAACCTACAATATACCTATGGTAGGTTCACTTTTGAAGCGAGAATATTGAGACGCAGTTGGGGGAAAGAGAAGATGAATACTTTTGAGATTTCCGCCTTTTTTTGTGAACGTTTATTAATAATTATTTGCTTATACATCAAGACATTGACAGCAGAAGTAACATGGAAAAGGGTTGAATTATCATCACTTGAATAACTTTTCGAGATGTCTGTCATGTTCTGTCAAACAGAACTTGTACTAATATTATTATTACAGAGAGACGTCCACGTCCTGCCGCGAAACATCCGATGAAACGCCATAGAAGCTCGCGACAGCTTCCATAGTCCGTTCGCTGTCGCCATTGTAGTGGCAGCTACATAAACAGAACAATGCGCCCAACACGCTGCTGCTACTCGCTGTTATCGGTTACGAGCCGCAGACCGACCACGTTGCGGTATCGGCGTCGCCTATTCCCTGGCGGAGTGAACGTGGAGTAGGCCAAGACTAACAACTACTAATGCGAACATGTCACTGTCGCCTTGACTTTGGAGGGAGGAAGGGTGGGCGGGATGATGGTATACAAGTTACCACCGAAATGTCAATTAGCTTCACATATTTCTAATAAAGAAGAAACTTGTCTACTATCCTATTCTCAGAATATAATTAATTTTTCTATATTGATGTTATACACTTTTCGACATTTATTTTGGAGTACCCGCTTCAAAGTACTTCCTATTTATCTATATCTATAGTGTTTAAAAAATGTTATTTTACTCAAGCTCTGCATTCATTTTGAAATCAAATTCTCTACCGAGACTTCAGAAAATTATGTGGATTGGAGGATTATGTGTAGGAGAGAAAAAAATTGTCTGTAGTCGAGTTAAAAGAAGAGATGTAAATAGTGAGATGAAAATGAACAGAACGTTACAGAGAAATTAACTAATGGTTCTTTAATTTATTACGACCTAAAAAAAGGAATATCCACATTAGATGTAACTGTGTTACAATTTTTTATGTTCATAAATTTGACTCTTATAATGCAAATATTAATAATATTATTCACAATAGTAGTAATGGCATAAAAAAAATTACTAGTGCCTTTTTTGCCCCGCAGATCTTATGTCTTGTCTCGACTTGAGTATTCTGAGATGTGTATTTTTCCGTTCAACAAATTTGTCATTGCAGAGCGATAGGAGAGTATTGTGGTCTTTCCCGTACGTACTGATACCATATCTCTATAGCCTATTGGTATCATTATGGTGCTCTAATTATACATAAAGATGACAACCCGCGGTTCCTACAAACATTAAAAAGGTACTGTGAGCTTCGTAAATTTCGTTTAAGAATTTCATTTTATACTTAATCAGCATTACTTATTTTTCATATTATTATGTTGATTACGACCGTATAATTTATTTGTAAAGAATTGAAGAGAGCAATGTACGAGTATTTTCAATGAAATGTTACTTTTTTTATGTTTTGTTTCAATATTCCTTTACACGTGAAGTCTTCATTGTGTACAACTTTTCTTGCTTAAAAAAAATCAACGCAAATCAACAATGAGGTTCTCATGTGTAGTACGGACATTTGTCACGAGAGGGTGAGATTTAAAGCCAACGAATGTCAAAACAGGACATTATTCCTGTCCGAGAGACGAAACCGTATCAAATACTCTTATTGATGCCTCTCACCCGAATTGCGACGCACAAAAATAAATATGGAAATAAACTACGAGAAAATGCCTGCTTTTTCACTCTTGTTTCGTTTACCCTTCGTAGAAACATCAAAATACCCTTTTTTAATCCACAGTAATATATAGCGTTTCGCACTGAACTCCATTGTATCGTAGAGGCTTGTCGTTCAGCATTGGCTACGTGACATTCTGATTCAAACACATTTCTATACTGTTTTCTAACAAACCTGATTCACGTTGCAATCACGTCCGAACGTTGCATGTCCAATGCAACTCACAGTTCGCTTTTGATGTGACGGTGGCTCGAACTCCAATAGGCGTTAAATACTAAGGTGAGAATGATGGATAACGTGAAACGGGTTCATAAAATGCGCAATTTGTAATCATCTGTTCGATCAAATTAAAGTAAAGCATTTCGAGGAGGACTGTTATTTTTATTTTTCATTTCCAACAGGGTGGTTAGAAATATTTGGTTGTCATATGAAACTGTTTGATTTTGCGTAAAAATAATATAGGAAAAAAATAATATATAGATTGACGAAGAGTATTATGATTAAATAAGTATAATGGAATCGGTACGTTTCTTCAATGACAGATCATTGAATACATGGAACGTTATAATTTGCAGAGACCCGAAGATCATTTAGTACGTTATTATTTTCCTGGTCCTTGATTTTATTTGTGTAGTATGGACGAGATCTAGCTATTATCATTCATTTATACATCATCTTCAGTTTGGTTAAATAAATATTTATTGATATTATGCGTGTTCCTTAAATATAAATATGCATACCTCAGGAAGTCTCCTCCATGTTTATCATCGCTTTTGTAGAATTCAGGTCTAGCAAGAGAAACGAGTTACCAAATGCATGTCCGTTCGTTTTGCAATAAGTTGCTGAAACCGAACACCACACCCTGGGCAGCGTTTGCATTAACCTATTTCTCCGGTTGAGCGAAGAGGCGCAACAGCGGATGCGACCTCGCGCCGAATCAAGGCTCTTGTGCTGCCCGCCATCGCCCACTGCCTCGAACAAACGAGCTGTTGTGCGCGCTGGAATCTTTTAATCCGGACGAGCTGAGGGTTTTGCGTTGTGGCGAGACGCCGATGTCCAGAAGAGAGTCTGTGAATCAAGTGAAATTCTGGGTTTTCTGGGTTTTATATCGTCTTCCTCGAATATACTTTTGCTTCAGAAGTGTCGTATTCGTCGCTGTAACTAAAGAATTATAATAATGTACGCTATAATATAAAACTGTAGTGTTCGTACGGTGAGAAAATAAATGTGTGTGACGAGAGAAGTGAAACGACTTGTCATGCATTGTAAGAGTGCGCTGTACTTGGGATGGAAAGAAAATTATATTGAGGATTTTAAAACGATAGGACTGTTAAATACAGCGGTAAAATATCGTTTAATTTAAAATAATACATAGGACAATTTTTAATACGATGATATCGTAAATCTATCGGACCGATGAGGGACGAATAGTTTCATTGGCAGATAAGGCAATAAAAAGAGGACAAATTGTATAATAATGGACATTGTAATGACACGGTCGTAGACAAGGAGGTTCAATAAATGAAGAGAAAAACTAATGTCCTTTTTGTCCCTCATCTGATTTTTATTGTTACGAAATGAGTGCTACGGAGTTTGGAGTTGGCCTCAAAACGAGTTTGGAGTTCCTCATATTTCGAAGTTATTAAACACGGCCTGAAAAGAATTTTCTATTAGCGATACATTTCAGAAAGAAATTTTGCAAAATTGTATCGTATACATAGTGGAAATTCATATAGAAGGACAACGAGTGAAGGAATTATGAAAAGATAAGAAATATTCTGTCTATTCCTTCTTCCTCCATCTTGAGATGAAAGACTGTGTTTGCAAGAACTAGTGAAGAAGGTACGTTTGACCAGCTGTGGGTGTCGTGGAATGAGCAGAGATACGTGGGGATTGGGTGTCGGCGTTTCCAGCCTGCATCAGTGGGTGCGTGCTCACTAATTACGGTCAGTTAATTACAACTTGCTGCAGGGGTCGTCCTTCGCTACTCTCCCGACTAGTCCCATATGTATCCTCTCGTCCTCTATTCTCCCCATCCTCCTCTATTCTCTTTCTCGTTTCCTTCCCTTCTCGAACCCTTTTGATGAAAATGCCAGGTCGTAAATTCGCGTCGGATTTCTGCGGAGCGCTGGCTATTAACACTATCACGTGTTGATTATCGCGTACGCATCTTCCTGCGCGTTTCAACTCTGCACATGCCTTCATTGCAGCGTTCTCTCTCTCTGCCAGTAGCCCCTGACTCAGCTTGTTGGGAAGTGAATAACAACGTTTGTTGAAAAAATAGGTAGAAAAAATAATCACTGTTTTTCAATAGTTTCTTATAAAGATAAATAAAATTTAAAAAATGTTTCTTTATTGAGTCTTGTTCACAGTATATTGTATTGAATCATTCATTTCTGCGTTGCATTATAGAAAAAGCTACAAGAAAAAACTACGGGGAATCTTATAACGAAATGTAATTCCAACTTCTAATTACGACGTTATTATTAAAAACTAATGATATATCTCCGTGATTTATTAAATGTAATTTTAGCACTCTTTATTTTTTAATCATAGCCCTACCTTTAAAATGTTCTGCCGACGTCGCTGCCTCAGCAACTCCCCCTTGCGGAGTAACCGCTGAATGCGTCAGCTTTTATAGCAATACTGCTCGTTTTATGGGACTAGCCCATACAAGGTTGTAAAACGACTCGGGGTTAAATGGCAGTGCTCTTTTACGTAGAGATTTGTATCTCAGTTAGACAGATTTTCCCGCGCGATTGTTCAAGCGTCATAATGGTGTAATTTGTTCCCACTTTGTGTTAAATCATTTTTTTTCTATCTTCCGACATGTTGGAATGATATCAGTCGAAATTACGAAAAGATTTTATTTTGATTTTTGCTGTGTTGTTGTTATTTGAGATCAGTCTCTTTAACACTATCTATTCCAGGAACGGAAAAGTATTCTGGCACCTGTATGTGCAAACATACAGGGCGCTTATCAGTGAGCTAACAGAGATAAAGGCGTCTCGCGTGCTGACTATCGTGGCGCCGGGATTTGCGTCTTTTCCACTGAAATCTCCTCGGTGCCGTGAAAACGAATTCTGTCTTATCTGTCTGCAACATGTTGATTTTTAATTTGTAAGTTAAGTTAAAGCAGGTAGTTAATTTAAACCAGTTGTGATGTACATCGCGATCGGTTTTCAAATAATGTACTCGGAAACTCTGATTGTATACATGGATCAATTTTGAGATTTAATTATGCAAATGGATAAATAATGAGTCCATAATTTTGTATAAAAATTTTTGCATTTCATTCAAAAACTGTAATAAACTTTTTCTCACGATTATCATAATAAATATTGGATCGTCATAGTGGAGTGTCAAAATTCAAAAACATTGCATTCTGTGATAACTTTCGGTCAGGTAAAAATGGCGACGAGCCAGGAATCGAACCTGGGCATTCTGCTTTGATCGCAGGGATGTTAACCACTACACACTCCTGCGATTAAAACAGGAGTCCTGGGTTCGATTTTCATCTGACCGAAAGTTATCACATATCTTCTCCACGTGAAGGGTACACGGAAGAAATATATGCATTGCATTATGTGATTAATAATGCCCGATGTACAAGTGCATTATTTCGTACTCTCATTGTTAGTTTTTCCTACGCGTGCGTTCAATCGAGCGGCAAATCCCCATGAATACTATATCTAACCTGAGTTCAGACAGTAGTAGATGGAACGAAGACACTGCTTACAGTCGCCACTGCAGTGAACCTGCAGTGACAGTGCGCGCGTGACTCCTCAGCGATATATCGGATCAAGAGCTCTACCGACGTTTCCTTGCAGGACAGGGCTTTACGAGAGTCATCAACCTGCCCCCATCGCTGTCTTCTCAGTGCTGACACTATTCCTATACCCCAAGCACCTTCCCTTGCTTAAGCTACCGGAAGCCCTTCAGCAAAAACACTAAATAAATCCCAATGTTATGGACAAGGGATTACTTGCTGTGTGATGACAGTAATTGAATTATAAAACCCGTGTCCCTTTTTTTAGGGTTTTCAAACTAAGTTGTGAGAGGATTCCTAAATTGTGACCGACATTATGAAATAGTAGACTTAGAACAACCAGTTGTTGATAGATTAAACTTTTTTTGTCAAATAGCAGGGTACAACTTTATTTTTTCTATTCCTAAACAATCTTTTCAAAATAAATTTTTGAAGTTAAAATGCCTATAAGGGAAGTTACTTGTAACTTATCTCAAATGACTACGGCCATCCGGAATTGCACATCGAAATCAATAGTAGCATATGGCTGTATGAACTACAATAGTGTATCAGTTAAACAGGGAGCAGAATTAGCCAATGTATTTCTGCCTTAAACAATTTTATTTATAACATTATTCTTTTCTTCGTTCGTTGTCTGAAGAAAAAAACACAATGAAAATTAATTCAACCGTCATCCGTCTCTTTAGAATTAAATTGTTCTAACTGGTTCTTTCTTCTTGTTCCTCCATATATTTACGCACTTTTTGTGTCAAATACGAGTAGATAAATGATGTCAACAATTGACGTCGGAAATAAACTGTGATAACCACTATCTTAATTTCCTTATTTATTTTCTTTGAATAGGGTCGATATTTCAAAAACATGGAGTATATGTATAGTCATAATCTTCGTAACTAAATGATAGGGATTGCGTTATGTGAGAAACATTTATTAGGTAAATAGAAAAGAGTTTAACTGCATTATTTATCGACAAATGTATTACCGCTTCATTCCTAAAATTATATAGTTCGGTTTTAATTTGCATATCTATATCTCCTAGGTAATGTGTTCCAAAGTGTATTAGTTTTTTTACAAAATAATGTACGTAATAAGAAAGAAAAATAAAGTGAAATGTAATGAACTCATACATAATGCATTTTGTACGTGACAATTCCAGGGTTTAAAAAATTTCATTTCTCGGTCTCGGGAGGTATAATTGTCACACATATGAATCCGTACCTCCCGTTAGTATCAGTCATACATGTCTCGCTGGTTGGTCTCTCCCGCGGAATCTGACGTCACCCACCCACGCGAAGCTTCTACTCAGCCTCACTGCCTCACCACCATCTCCATCGCCGCCCGCCGCTGGCGTTCTGGCTCTGCTTCCACCAGTTGCGTCATCGTAGTTCTGGACTCGGTGCGGTCTGCACATGCGATGGCCGCTTGCTCTTCTAATATTGCGGGTCGGTTTTCCTGCTTGACATTGACACATTTTCTTTCGTTGAGAAATGCAACATGAATTATACTGCGGTTTGAGGAATTGCTTGTTGTTTGTGATTGAATTCTTTTTCGAAGAAAGAGTTCACAGATGACGTTGAATGTTTACATTTGTCATAATCAACTTCGATATGTTTGTAAATTTCTGATTGCACATTCATCAGTTGTGAATGATACTTAATGTCTTGTAGATATAACCACAAAGTTTATTTCCCATTATGAGTAATAGTATCCTCGTAATGTTCATGTGTTGTTTTGACTCACACATTGAGTAACTATTTCTCTAAATAGGACAATTTTCGATTTATTTGGTCGCGGATGTTTTCATTTATTCTATCTCTGAGATTATTATTATTATATTGTTGTTTTAGTTTACGATTATGGTGGTTAGTGATAATACTTTCATCAGCAATAGATTTCATTGTGAGGCTTGAGATACATTTTTTATTTGTAGGATGAGTAGCGAAGAGTCTAATGAATCTAATCGAATAACCTGGTTAATATAGTTTTTCACCCTGAGTAGATGGATTTTTTTCGAACTAATTGAGTACACGTCGCCCCCCTCCTTCATCCTCCATTCATATAGATTCATCATCGTTGTTTTCCATTCCCTTTTCTATTCTCGTCTTTCTAATCGACGTGTACCCAGGCGAAAGTTCATTAAATGCACGCTGGCAAACACACAGCTCGCCGAATTACCCCGTTGTTCAGATTAAAATATTACGCAGCGATGCGATAATACCGTTTGAGTCTACGCACTCTTTGATGTTCAAAGGCTCACGTTTCGAATCTACCCAAGTTATTTTCGAATAGCTGTCTCTTTTCAAAAAATTGAACAAAGAATCATCATAAAAAGGAACTCTCTTTCTCGTAATTCTTGGCTTTGTATTTTATACTTCCCTTTTTGAAAGAACGTTCCGAGTGGGCTCTCAGCCAGCGGGTACGAAGCTATTTTGCATAATATTCTACAGCCAAATATTTAGTCGTGAGCTCTTACGAAGAGGGTAACAGCTGCTCGTTGGTGACAGTTGGTGTTGGGGTGCACGAGTACTGAGAGAGGGTGGCGCCCGCCGGTTGTAAGCTGAGAACAACGTCTCACGCTTTACTCCCGAGGCCTCTGGCGACAAAGTGCTCTCTTCCGTAGCTGTCTCTNTGGCGACAAAGTGCTCTCTTCCGTAGCACGCCCCCTATCGTTATTCGAGCTGTATTCGGTCCAACACTAAATATTCTTAAAAGAGTTGCCTTGTACGAGGGGAAAATGGCCTGCTTCAAACATTCCGTCACGAGAAAAGGAAAATAAAGAGCTATCATTTTCTTCGAACAGTTTGAATTACAATCCATAATATTGAAGAAAGGAAAGAAAATAGAGTTAACTGTAATGGTTCATTATTTCATCGAAGTATTATCAACTTTAAGTCATAAATTTTCACAAAATTATTGTATAGTGCAGTACTTTTATGGATGCGCGAAATGAAGGGTACCTCATATAACTTGTGAACTGCCCGTCATCGCTAAAAATTGTAGGGGAGGTGTCTGTAGATGTCCACTAGTTTTGTTTCGTTTCTTGAAGTTTATACTTTCTCAGAAAATTTGAGTGTTTTTTAGAAATCAATTTATAGAATCGCACGTTTGACAGTCTATCAAAAGGAAATTTCTAGCTTAAATCGTTACATGGAAATATCTTATGAGTTATGGAACAGTAGTGTACGATATAATTTTGAGTGAAACATGTAAATCAGATGTGCATAGAACTCTTGGAGTCCGTACCACCGACGTCTACCGTGTGTAAGCGTAATATATCACGTTATATCGCGATATAATTGTAATACTTTCCTGAATGAGAACGGGTGAATTTGCAATTGAAGGCACAGCTTCAAGAAGCCTTGAATTGTACGACGCGGGCCGCGATAACCATGGATTATGTGTGTGAATTTGTTTATGAAAAGCTGGATTTGATTCAAGCTTTCGTCTCAACTTCAGGAGCAACCTCGTTTTCATTTTCTACCGCAAAGTCTCGATGAATGAACACATTCCTTTCACTCGTAACTTTCCTTCGTGGCGTGCCTTTCTAAATATTGCGCCGCGCCGCTTCTTCCGCGGCGTTATGTCTCTTGTCGGCATTCGCATGGCTAAGCTCAGACAGAGCTGCATGTGCGCATGCGTGGGCACAATTGGAGAAAGCGCTGGTTCCGTCGTCTTCTGTGCTTGCGGAAGGAACCCGTGCGCACGCGAGTAACACGCGTGCAAGAGCCAAACGGAGCGCAGAGGCATCGGGAAATCCTCTAAACAAACAGATTGTGCCCGCTTTGGCTTAGTATGTCAGATGGTAAGGTTAGTTCATTGTATGAGACGTCGTACCGAGGGTTTTGTTGAGGGATTAATAAATATAACTTGAGTCTGTCAGTCCGTTCTCTCGTGAAATTTTCTCTCAAGGAAATCTGAAAATTATATGATCAAGGAAATAAGAAAGTCGTGAGATATGTCAGTGATTGGCGACAAATATCTTCAAGTGTGCTGAACTATAGAAACGTTCATCAAAAATATTTTTACTTTTTAATAAATAAGAAAAATGAACGAATCAAACAAATTACCGTATAACAATGTCTTCTATGTAAAAAGAGATCGTTCTCCAAGAAGAGTTTTGTATGATCCTTATTAAACAGTGTTTGAGGCAATTCGGTTTCGATTATTAGGTACACCACATCGCTGAAACTAAGACGATCACTGTGAGATATGCCACGGAATTCGAAGCGCTTCGTGCTTCTTGTTCACTCTTACGTGCTGCTGGGAGTGAGTTTCCGCATGCCGTGAAGACTGCAGATAAGACACCTGGCACCAGTTGTCTCGTGGTATTACGTGAAGTAACAGACTCATTCGGGATTCAGTAGAAAGTGGTGGAAATAATCATGAGATTTACTTTCATGAAATAATCTTTCATATTACGTTTTCTCGATTTTTTACGGAATCTTAAGATACTTATTGGTCGTTTGGGGTATGTTGTCTTTAATTTGTTTTATTAGTAATAATGCAATTATATAACATTTACTTGTTAATAAAACCATGACTATTATTCCTTTCTATCTGGACAAACATTTTTATGAAAATTCAATGCAATATTATTGTAATATTATTTGCGCAATTAGGAGTGTAATTAGAAGATTGAAGGACTCGTGGTTTATACATGTTCTTCCTTTTCATTGATTGTAGGAAATCTCAACATTCGTTGCTAAATCAACGTTGTGTATTGCCACAGTTCTCATAACCTTGAACTAGTCTTCATGGAATTCTCGGAGAAAAGTTCCCAGGGTGTGAATATGTTTCCTCTTACTTGTGAGGAATGACACTGACCTGGATATTGACGATTCTGTTTCGAAATTTTACAAATAGGTCAAAGTACATGTGCATCATTCAACAAACTACATGTGCGTTTACGGAGGGTACGTATTGTAACGAGATAGTAACGTTCCTCGGGGTTATCACACAAAATTATCTAACTGCCCTCAGTGTGTCACGTGATGAACTATCTCTACAAGGATGAAAAATTAGAAATAGCTATAAATTGTGTTTTGTCTTTCATGGATCATAAAGCATACGAACTTGGAATATTCTTCTTGAAAAGCGCTTTTGAGGAAAAAAGAGTTAATTTTGGGGAAATGAATGGTAAAAAATTTGGGAAAACTCATTCTTAATACCAAATTACATTGTAGGCGTATTATTTTTAAATAATTATATTTCTCTTTCGTGCTTATAGAAAATATTGTCCTGGAAAATATCATATTGTCTCGTAAAATATCAAGTAATGTATTAAATCAATTCATTTCAATGTAATTTCATGGAATTAGGTGACAATTAAAAAATTAAAATTCTCTTTGAACTTGCCAACGTTTCGATTTATATCATATCATCATCAGTGCTACAATAAAAGTATATGTGAAAATAGACACCAAATATACAAAAAAATATATGAACATAAGGAAGAAAAAATAAAATTTGGAAGACACGAAAATTACCAACAATTATTACACAAATTACAAGAAAATGATCACATACATATAATACATAATTACCTAGTTCAGAATAAGTAATTTTCTAATTTTTCACACATCCTCCCAGCACGCATTGTCAAGAACGTACGATTTTAATTTATTTCAAGTCATTAAATCTAATCACCAAATTTATGAAATAATATGCACTGCGATTAGAAATATCACTGATTTGTACTTGAAATTAGTGAAACTGAATGATTATTAGTTGTTGTTTTTTGCTTTATGTTGATATTCTTTGTAACTTGTAAACCCTCTCGCGTTTCGTGGTGGCATATGTGGGAAGTTCGGGCGGAAGGAAGTTGACTAGCCGGAACGTGTTTTACGGCTATTCACCTGTGGTGACCCATGGCTGACCTCTGATTCCTATACCAACAATCGGTAGTTGTTCTTTACATATTATTTCTTACAGAAAAAAAGAGCGAGTGAATCGGTATTATAAGTTTGGAATGACACTTTATTTGACGTGCAACATTGATTGAGCATTTTGAATAATATAATTTCATAAGAGGTCGGTTTCACTATACTACCTCCATGTAAATTAAGTAAAGTGTTGTTTTTTTTTCGTTGTAAATAAATAACAAATACAACTGGTATTCATATTTCATGCAAAAACATTTTCAACCACGTTCGTTGATGAAAGAAAAGATTAAAACAATCATTTAAACTGTGGCCCTTTAATAGAACAATTTGTAGGAATTTTTTATCTTCTGCGTGTGATACTTCAATGGCAAGAGATAAACAAAAACAAAAGTTTTTGGGAAAATATTTCTCTCAACTAGTATTCCTATATCTTCTTCGTGTACTCTACTTCGGGTGTATCCACGTTCGACAAAACTGGACTTGCTTGGAAGAAGCTGATAGGACTGAAAGCGTTAGTTATCCAGCAGGCTCTCCGGTCTCGGACCACTTCTAAATATAGGAGCTCGTTCCGTCGGCCATGACACCAGTGATGTGCGCTCAGAATCAGCCAGATGGCCCACCTGAGGTGAAACACGGAATGAAGTGCTTTGGTGATAACTTTAATTGTGATGCATCGAAACTTCCGTTGATGATGTTTTGAAAGTGGGATTAACGTAGATAGATTATACAAGGAGAGTTTTGCAAAATTTCAGATAAGAAACACATCCTAATCGAGTCACTAGTCGTGGTATGTTATTGTGAAGATATTTTGAAATCATACGGAACCCCTTTTTAAATGATTTGATTGTTAATGTTATTGTGTATTTTTACGAAGTACTTAGTTTCTTCCTTGCAATTGCAACTTGAACTAACGAACGCTATGATATCTCCAATTGGGATCCAGTATTTGAATAGCGACTGTTATTTTAGACTAGTTAAACCCGTGGAATAAATGGAAATTGAATGAAATCAATATTCTGAACGAATGTTACTTTCATGTAGCTATACTATTTGATATATGTGGACAATATCAGTTGTTGAATGATATGTCTGATGCCGCTAGTTTAGTGTGAAACCAAGCACACAAGTTTAGCTTGGTTTCGTATTTAGCATTAAACGATGTAAAAGGATATATGCAGACGTATGAATAGTATTTGATAATTCATAATGGAGCAACCCGTAATTCACCTACAATACCCTACGAAGACTACAGTCGTTACGAAGTCTCTACGTACAGTCCCTACGAAGACTGTTTATACCGGCATAGTCAGACGTCTCAGAGCTATCAATTGTCAGGACTCAATAGTCAAGAAAAATTCTTTTCAAATGTGCGAGTCAAGTAGCTTATTATCTTGATGTTATTTCCAAATGCTTTACCCCGGAAAGGAATAATTTTTATGATGGAAAGGACAAGATGAAAGATAATAAGAACCCGCCGACACTTTTAATGTTCCAAAGTACGATAAATTATTTGCGTTTCTCCGTCCGGAAAGGAACAATAATATTCTGGGACATTAATGTATACGATGATGATTATTCAAACCGGATTCCGTCACAAAAGTGTTCATTGTTCTCTCGGTACGCACTTTACTTTCGAATTGTTCCTTTCTCTATGGGACATTGTCCACACCCAATATATTATTTTTTTAAAGTAACATCTTGTAAATGCCCCATTTTCTTCCATCATTCTTAACTAATTGCCACAAATGTTTCAATACAATGATTATGGTCCCGTACCTGTCCAGAAAGTAATCTTACATTTTAACAATTTACTATTTCTTTTATAATTCGTTATAAAGTACGAATTAAATATGAATTATCGTGACTAGTAAATAAATAGTTTGAGACTTACGACGTACGAAATATATGGTATTCGTCCATCATCAGGTCGTGTCTTAAAGTATTTACTGCTATCAACGTTCATTATATAAACAAAATAAATAGAGTTGTCGCTATTCATAGCGAAATTTTATTTTCATTAAAACGATGTACTATATAACTGTTGTATATGCCCATTTACAAGTCTACGATACAGTGGGCCCACCAAATGGTTCTTTCATGGTAGAATGTCTGAGAAATCTGAACATGAGCCCACTAATTATTCATTTTTTCTATCACGATTCCTTGCCTTTCGAAGACAGGAAGGAAAGAGAATATAAAAATAGCTAACATAACCGATCTACTTTGTGTATAAAACTTCATGGAAAGAAAAAAAGAAGAATAGCACTGCTATTTATTGCTTTTCACGGTACAATATATATTTCTTAGAAAATAGTAGTATAAATGATATCTGATATTTATGTACTTCTGACATTGACATATATATATATATATATATATATATATATATATATATATATATATATATATATATATATATATNATACTGAATCCGAGTTGTAAAGCCAAATTTCGTTTTCCAAGGGCAGTAGAACGTAGAGTTACTGCGTGTGCAGAGCGACCCATGTGCCTGTCCTCGAGAAACGCCGATTCGCTCCTGCTGCAGGGTGTGTGCAAGGCAGAAAACAAACACGCACGTGCGTATGGCAAACGCGGAGAGCGACCATGTAGTCTTCACTCTCGTCTTACTGGAGGAAAAAAATAGATACATACCCAGCATGATGCAGTTGGCAGCAGTTTGCTTGTGTCGTACGTGACTCTAGAGCCAACGGTTTAATTGTTTTCCAAACACGATGACAGTGTTTTCTTAGAGGGCCAATGCCTTTATGGGTATCATTTGATGTGGTTTTGTAAAATATTACATTATCTTCGCAGTAAGTACTTATATGAGGATTATGTCGTTAATAGTACTTATATAGCTTCAAATAATGATGGTCTCAAGAGAATAATTTTCCAGAAACTGTAATATTTACTCTTAATTAGTATTAGAACTTTATATTGTAAATTGAAAAAAAAAATGCCTTTTTATAATGTTAAAAGTATTTCTTCATTAACTACTTTACTTGATATTTCTTGAAAATAATAATTTAAATTAATGATTGAGGCATTTCAAATGATAAGATTTTTTCCGAGCGTCTGGAAGTTGAACTGGTTCTCTAATATTATCGCTTGCTATGATCGTACGTCTAGATCTCAATACTGTAGTGCTGTGATATAAGGGACGAGCTGATGGCGATGACTCATTTCATCATATGAGAGATAGAATCAGATTTTCGCTGACTTTGGTACCTTCGGACTTTATTCTTCATTTCATGTTTATTTTTCTAAATCAAGGGGTTTGTTGAGATCACGTGGAAATATGGGAGAAAAAACACTGCGTTATTTGCTATCCATTACCTTTCAAATTATCATTAGTACGTCAATATCAATCGCTGTAAGATATTACAGCGATTCCACGTTTATCGTAATCAAATTTTTCGAAATCAATCATATTCTTAGATTTTTATCTTAAAGTAGAGTAAATTTAACAATTATAATGTATCCATGTTCATTCACATCAGTGAAATTTACCTCAATGATATGAGCTGAGGTGTGAAATGTTACTGTGCTACGTGGGCTCTTTTCTTACCATTTTCAAAGATAAAAACAAAAAAAGAAATTAGTGGCTCTTCAAGAAGTTACGTAAAACTCTCTCATGTATCCTTGTTGTTTTCTTGGTTAATTTATCATACTACAGGTATGATTATTTTATTTTACTGGATAAAACTGTAACGTTTTGAGTTTCTTCAAAATAATACCTCAAACAATATATAATGGTAATGGTGTGGTGTATCAATATTATCACGCCTGCTTATAATGATAATATTTCTTATAGAAATGATTGAAGTCAATACAATTTCCTCGAAGACGTTACGGAGTCCTTGTTTTCATCCCCGACGTCCAAAGAAGCGTTTGTCGCCGCATCCGCTTGAGGCGTCGGCAAGAGCAAGTTAAACACGCGTACCTTGCGTTGATGGACAGGCAGTTTATACGAGGTAAATATTAGACGGGTTTAGGCACAGGCGTCTAGGCGCCGCCACGTCGCGTCGCGCCGCCGACTGAAGATCGACAGGGGTTAAGAGATTGTCAGAATATCCCCTTTGCGCGAATACAGTACAAGATTAGACGATATTTGAGAGAAAGGTCTAAATGGAGATGTTAAGATATTACTAAGATTTGTGTTAAATTTGAAACGAAATATAATAAATATTATTATGAAAACATCGTAACTATTTTTCGGAATTTGAAGACTCGATAAGAGTTTGAGGAAAGGTGAAAGATCTATTCGAAAGAGCCAAGATCCTTGAATCATTTGCCCACAACCTTCCCCCTTCTTTCACGTCCATGATTTAAGTCACTCAAATTTCTGGAAAATTTTATTTGAATACTAGCGCTAGGAATATGTTTTCTTTACGACTGAGATTATCATAGTCGAATCAAACGTAGTAAAGTTTTTGAGAGTTTAATGTGAAGACTGCAAATGAAGTTACATTTTCCGGAGATTCGCCCGACTTGTTTATATTTTTTTTTAATACATATTATTGATATGCAAATATCAATGATACGAAAGTTCGACAGATCTGACTAATCCGATCGTTCAAACCGATTTGCAGTGTTAGTTAAGTCCCTTAAATTGTTACAGTGTTCATGATTTTTACTACAATATGTAGATCATTGAATAGTGAGAAACCGTGCCAGAAAACTCATTTCAGAGTAAAATTAATAAAATAAAATTTTAAGAAATTGTTGTCGAATAATGTCCTTCGTTTGTCCTCTAAATGCACGGGGAGCTTTCGTAAGCTAAAAGCAAGTAAATTGCACTTCCGCAGCCCCAACACATGCATTTGGCCTGTGGCCAATGCAACCAACGGCTTAGTGGCTTCGAGGTTTCAGGACAAGCGGGATTGTGGCGCTCTGAAGAAGCGGGCCGCCAAGTAGTAAAAGAAGCCATCTGTAACGCATGGAATTGCCGCGACCGCATTTTGACTCCTTTTCCGCTCTACGAACCTCCCAGAGGAGCCCTGTGGACCAAAGGTCGAGTGGACCCTTCAGAGCCTTGGTTTGCTTCGGGAATCGAATTGGTGTGCTTGGATCTCTCTTGATACGTCTTTCGCTACCTCTTCCTATCTTTTCTCATCGTTTTGTGAAACATTTTTCGGTCTTTTCTTTCGTAAAGGAGATAGCGTTTGAGCTTCTTTAAAGACACAAATCTGGGTCAAATTGGGCCTCTGATCTGTTCAACTTTCGTAATTTATTGATATCCATTAATGTATCTAATTTTAAGAGGTGTAAATATTTTTTACTCGTACGAAAATTTTGTTTTTGTTTTGCTTTCACCGCTAGCAGTTTGTGATAAGATGTGCGAGTAGACACACGTTTCGAGGCACGAATATAGCACGACTCTGAAAAAGATGTTGTGAAGTTTCTTGAATATATAAGTCCTCAAAGTACGTGTAGAGTACCCTCGTGTTTACGTTAGATGTTTCTTTTAGATGTTTTCCTTCGTGATTGAGCACACTGGAGATTGAGGTTCAGTAACAGTTCTTTACACCGATATAGTCAAGTTACGCTCGCGAAGTTTGTTGCTGAACCTTGAGCTGCCATGTCACGTCCCCACAAGCGCTGACTCACACTGCTTGCTGGACAACGCTCCAGGAGGCCGCGGCGGTGGCAGCGACCGGCTCGTATGGAGGCCATGACAGGAAAGAGAGCTTGCATATGAAGCGAAGACAGCTTAAATATCAGGTGTGTAGCTACGGGAGGTGTTATTTATGGTGTGTGAGTTGTGACTAACGCTGTGGGGAATCGTTTTGAAGGCGGTGGCAGTTTGCGATTTTGCGTGATGACTCATCCAACCATCCACCCGCGCTTGTAGCGCCGCGCCACATGTACTTCCCCTCCCGTTCGTTGTCACTGGCGCCCTCCGATGCCGCCCGATGCTAATGGCTGCGTGCCCAACTCCCTCACTTCGCAGTCGGAGATCGTACTTTGCAGGCATGACGTCATTTTCTATAAACGGAATACTTCAAGACTTCCCAGAGTTATATAGATAAAATTTATGAGCGAAATAACTGAGTGTTAAAAAGCGGAGTTTTCAGTGTTGTCAATTGTAAACTTTGAAATCAAATTTTATTACGACAATTGTATAATACCACGAAGGTACTACTTTTTACATCACAAATTGCTTCCCTCCTACGTAATTCGTTTTCATTGAGACGTTGACATTAGTAATATTCACTTGTAGACTAAATAACTTTCGTCAAGCGTTCCAATCACATTCCAAATACAATTACACTAACATGTAACTACCATTAAAGTATATACTTTTTATTTGAGAATAATAGTGTTGAGTTATATGTTCACATAGGTACACACGGAATGAAACTAAATTAGAGAAAAATGACAAAAATATATACAAGTTCATTTTGTCACTTATATTCAGTAATTTTCTAAGTCCAAGATCTGCTTGTGAACAACAGTTTTCTGTTTGATTACAATTAATATTAATTAAAAGTGTTATTTTGCTTGAATAAATGAGGTAGAGGAACTATAACGCAAAAGTCTTACTTGATCTTCTAACTCCACTATCAGATGGAATGCGCGAACTGCATTTGAGTGGACAAGAAGCCTTACCCACAGAAGGACAAGATGTGCGTTCCACTGGTGGCAGTTTGGAGTCATCTTTCGCACTCGCTTACTATCGATAGTCACAACTCCATATCCCGCTTTCGATTCGCAATGGCACCGATGTCGCTCTGCGAACTGCATCGCCCACGCGGGGCGTCGACGGGCAGTTTCGCGAACAGTAAGTGTGACGATGGCCTCAATGCGATTAGGGCCATGGACTGGATTTCTATTAGATTACTGTGGCATTATTGAGTTATGGGGATTATTATGATTAAGTAGGTGTTGGTGACAGTTTGTGCTCCCAGAAATATGCTGATAATGATAACTATTTATTTTGTACTACTTAGAAAATATTGATTCTTAGAACTCAAAATGGCGAAACAAATTTTAAAGTTTTTTTAAATGAATGAACTTGAACTTTTTTCTGTTTTATGGTATGCCAAAAATGTTTGTACAAAGCTGCATTTTTATCAATATAATGGTTATTACGAACACACATTACGAAAATTCCGTCATGTCTCCTGAAGCAGAAGTATGCTGCACTTACTGAAATATTTGTTTGAGAAAGTGTGATGCTGAAACGCGAACTTTAATGACACTGAAGTATTTCACAATGTGTCGAATTTTAATTAATATAATAAAATGTGAATTTGTATTTATTCGCTTCGAGATACATTTTGGTACCAGTGTCGAAGACTCGGAGGGTACTGTGCAAAACTAAATTCAAAACCATTTTTAATACTTGAAGGAAGACGAAGCCAAAGGGCTGATATCCTTTAAAATGTCTACTTACACACGTGTAAACCAAGACATATCCTATTTTCATAGTATTAATCATTTATCCCGAATGTGACTAATATATGAGTTTATGGATGAATTTAAATGTTATAGACACTCTATATGTTACAATTTTTTTTGTATATACAATTCATGGTGGTGTAATTTGTGGTTTGTTTTTGGTTTCCCCTATGAGAGGTATCCCCTGCCATTCATCATCATTCGCTCTTTTATCCACCCATTTGTTACCGATTTCCAGAAGAAAGTACACGATAGAGATTACCGTATGTGGACACTGTTATTGGTCAGTCTCCCCACACTTAGGTTGTACGAATTTGACTAGATGCGGCATGATTAAAAAGATAATATTGTGAATAATGAGTTAGAGAAGTTTCGTCTTCGCTTTTCTGTTGCGGCGAAGGATAGAGTGTAAGCTCTTGAAACGAATACGCTTCAGATGATAGAACGACGCTCCAGGCGTTTGAATCACTGTGTAATGTCTGGCTGACGGAGCCACTCAGCTGCAGCTTGTGCTTGCCATGGAAAGCTTAGTACGCAATGCTTGGCACTCCCGCGCCGCATCGGTCGCGGCGGCGAACGATGTCGTGCTGTAAGCGGAGAGTGGCGATGAGCCAGTTATACGTGGAGTAATCGCACTGAGGTCGATGCCTCGCTTTATCGTCGAAAGTTACTCGTCGTGTGCTAATGTTCGTTTCGATAATGAACGAACTAATGACCGATCGTCTGGATTGTCTCAAATTGCGTCACAGTCAATTGCGACTGTAGAAGTTTGAAGGAACTACAGTATTACCAACTTCCTGAATAGATTGGTAGTTGTTTTTTTTCTGAGTGATTTATCGAATAAGGAAAAACTGTATACTCTAAACTTAAATGAGTCATAAAGATTTGTCAAAAGTTTTATTTCTTGCATTGGAATACAAAATGAAATACGTGATTAAAAATACTGTTGAGATATTACTTTAAATGTGAAATAAAGAGATTAATTATTAAAAATCACGTTAAACTAGTGTTACATGTATGTATTTTTAATAAATAAGGAATAGCTCTTTGTTATAATTCATGACATAAGTAGCCAGTATATGAATATACGAAAGAATGTACGAAAATGTAACATATTGTAAAGTAAATCCCATTTCATTCTTTAATGCATAACAATCTGAGAAATATAATACTATCAATACGACAAGATTAAATTCAGTTGTAAATATTTTCGTTGTTGTTTCCGAATCAAGTTTTAACTGGTTAGCTCTGTTTTTCTCGTTTTACACGCCTCACATTTGAGGCCAAAATCCGGACAAAAAGGAAAAAAATCGAATTTGTTTTACAATACTAAGTTTTATATCACCGAATAGCTGATTAACTGGCGCGGTTAACGATGATAATTTAGTTACATCTGGCGTCTGCTATCGCCGGTTGAATGTAAGGTTTGTATGTTTGCAGATGTCGTTAAATTAATGTTTTAGCGTTTGTAAAGGTTTAGAAAAAAATTTATACTACCCGTATGGTTCGCTGGACTGACTTCAAATTTTACACAGGGATGAATAAAGATAGTTCTTTAGTGGTTTTTATTTTTTATTATCATTAGAATTAAATTATCTGGTTTATAGGGTATTTTTACTTGAAAAATATTTTTTTAAAGAAATGTTTTCGGACGCTTATATTTATCGTAGATTTTTAAATGTGTGTCGGAGCCTGTCGCCCAACTTTGAGACCACTGCGTTAATTAATTATGTAGAATAGATCCCAAAAGAAAAAATATGCCCAAAGTTGCCCAACGCTTTTTTATGAATATTAAAAACATTAATGCGCTTTTTTACGTTTATGAAGCTTGTTTGCAAATAGTGAAATTAAACACAATATTTTTATGAAGAACTCCAATGGGACATAATGTAATTCTTGTTTATACATCTAATTGATTTAGAATGTTTGACAGCCCATCTTGAAAAGTTAAATAGACCCCCTTGGAGGATGGTGGGATTTGAAATTGTCTCCATATTTCGGAGACAGAAAGGATTTTATTGTGTGTGATGAGTTTAGAGAACTTGAGGAAATTGAGGAAATTGAAAGAAAAGAGATTATTGAGTGTTTTGTGATACTTGCCCAAGACTCACTCATTGTATTAGTCCAGAGTTCAGCTTCCATTCAACGCCGTTCACTGTCTCCAGGGAACTCCCTTCGAGAAGAAGTGTCAACAATATTATTTCTTCGACAAGGATCGTCTGTTGAATACATAAAGCACATTTCGTAGACGTCAAATGATAAATTCCATTATGTCCTAAGAGCGAAGTTATGTCCAGAACAGAAATTCGGTAGTATTACTGAGAGGAAAGCCACCGTAGTCTATACATATTCCGCAGTGCGCTTCCTATGCGTGTACTAATTGTTAAGTGCTTTGAGATAAATTGAGAAGTTTGGTTATTAAATGAAATTATTTTTTCTGAAGTGAACATTTTAAATAATATTTGAATACTGTGCAACGAGAGCTGGATAGTTTTTTTCTTTGGTGATTGCGCAACCATTGCCAGGGATAACTTCTGAAATTCATCATCATCGTCGTCGTGGATCATTTTTTTCCTTATACACGATAATTGTTTTCGTGACATCGAATAATTTCAGTTATCTACGAGAAATCTACAGAACAAGGATGAAGATATCCTGAGTGCCAAAGAAACAGATTAGCTCCTAGATTAACATATTTAATAAATAAATAATATAAATACAGCAACTATAACTTTTCTCTTCTTTACTTAAGTTAAATCATTTCTATATCATTTTTAGTAAATTAAAAGAGCAATTAATTTTTCTAAATTGAAATTTATTAAAAAACAATTTGTAAATTTTTGTTAAAATAAAAATGTCTATGAAAATGTCAATATGCTCTAATATACAATATACAATAATAAACACAGTTTTTGCCAATATATATGACATAAAGTAATTATTAGTACTTTTGACTAAAAAAACTTGAAAAATAATTTTGTCCGCGTTTCGAAGGTAAATACTCCACCGTGCGCCTTCGCGTTGTTCGCCTAAGTTTTTATGTGGAGAGTGTTTGCACGTATAACGGGACGCGCAGCAAGATCTTGCTCGTTCTTCGTGTTCTGGTATTCGTGATGCACACTGCCCCGCAATCGGTGCTCGTAAGACTAGTTCATTACCAGAGAAGACGCGTTTGCTGGTCATTTGGGGAACGACTCTCACTTTCTTTCATTTATATTAGGACTCGACGTTAAGTCCTTGTTTGGTTGTATCGTTGGTTCAGAGACAATTTATAATGATGGACACTTTTCAGGTTATGTGAAAGAGTGGTCATGGTGGTAGAACAATATTATTGAAAAACTACTTTTATAGTTGGGAAACCAAGGAAACTGGAATGGTTTTTTGTCTTTCTGTAGTGAACGAATGTTTGTTGGATTTAATGCAGTACAGAGACATTCGTATGTTAACTTCTTTTGGCTGGTTGATAGAAAACTGGAAATGGTTAGCTTAACTTTTGTAATAAATAATGTCATTTGAAAAAAGTATTTATTATCTGACAGTTGAATAATTTTTATTGCACGAGGAATCGTTTTTTTTTAAACCAGTTCAATTTACATTCACTCCTAGTTGATCATATCTCTAATTTGATACTCATGAATTTCTTTCAAAATCCATAATTCTTCACGTATTCTAGTAATTTGTGTTGTAGAACGTGCACTGTGGTATTAATCGAAGTAACACACCCACGTATTTGAGTGAGCTAAATCTATTGTTAGTAATTTAACTTACTGCCTCGCACATAAGTTTGAATAATTTGTAAACTGCTCTCCCCTACAACCATCTAGAGACAGTCTAGCGAGGAGCCTAGTCTGTACTTGGTGTAAACCATACAAAACCACATTACACTTTCTGGAAGTCTGTTTGCCGAGAAACGTTTCACCCTCTATAATGCATGGGTTGATAAATTCTTCTCCATTAGTGAGGGGATCAGCCACCAGGCTACAGAAGGGAACCTGTTCTGTGGACACTCTTCCCTTCCCAACGTTGTTCCGTGTAATTACTTAAGTAAAGTAAAGTAAAGTAAAGTAAAGTAAATTAAAGTATCAGTTCAGCCTCTCACCCAACACAGACGCTGATCCTACTATTTACATCGATCCTTATATATATATATATATNTATATATATATATATATATATACCCCCTTGTTTGTCTCTTTTCCGTAGATTTAATTATCTGTCTGTTTATTTATTCAAAGTTTTCATTCCTTGTGAAACCGAGTCTCTCTGTTCTTTTTGCGTGCGGGGTCCTCATCCGCCATCAGCTCGCCACAGTTGATTCACTTCGAAATTCCCGAAGAGAGGAAGAGCGTGAAGCGTGGCTTCGACTTGTGCCCAGCCCCACCACTTCTTGGAATCACTCTCCCTTCTTTTCGACATTCCTCCCGTCCTCGCGTAAATAATTCCCCTGAGAGGAAGGAAGTGTGTTGTGTCTGTTGAGGCGAATTTCTCTCTTTCCCAGAGTGCCTCATGCCATTAATAATAAAGCGCACTAAATCACGGAAAAACTTAAAATATTAATTGATGCGCGCTGAGGAATTTGTAAGAGTTCTTATTCATCTGTTCGTTAAGTCTCACGCAATATTTCGCCACTTTCGTTTTTCGGTAGTTCCTCACGGTCGTTCTATGAAGAAGAACGTGCTCAGGCAGCTCCCAGAGCGAATGGCACAAATGAGAGTCCGGGTTTATTAATAATTGTGTTTCTGTGGAGGAATATTCAAGCGTCTGACTCATCGTCACGATCACTTCGGTGAAGGGGAGTTTAGAGTTCCTTTATGTGGGGTTGCTGAAAGGGTGTGGCGGTTGGGGTGGTCCCAGTCACATGACAGGTTCCCTCTCTGAACGTGAATCCGATTATAATGATTTCTCCTTTCTCGGAGATTCCGACAAGTATCTCAGTTCTGGGCGAATTCTACTGAAAAATTATTCGTTGACAGGGGTCTTTCTAGAGGAAAGAATTATCATTTCGTTAACATTTGAGTATTGGTATCTAGGATGAACAAGTCTTCCTTATTTAATAAAATATGGTCGTTGTATTATCAAGGAATGCAGACAAACGGGGGGGATACAATGTCATTTAATATAGTAGTCCTTTTTTTTTTGTTATTTACTTAATCGTATCCAAAGTTTAAGTAAACGTCTGTTAGTATGCTTCATATCAATTGAGAATGAAATATTAAAATGTGTATAGTTTGATGCAAATATAAATTGCAGTGAAGTGTACATTGAATCTAACATATTCTAGATATTTTACACCAACACTTTACATTTTCATGTTTTTAACCATATTGTTTAGTAAATGCTACATGTTCAAGTTCTTACTAATAACGGTTGCTTCATTTTTCTTTATTTCACATTAAGTCTTCAGGATTGATTTCTCGTTTTCTCAGAATTCTCCTAGAAAAAATTCGAAACTACATTACGAATTACAATTACGAAACTACATCTGTTGCTTCGTTTATGTTTTTACATCTATATAACTGGTATGTTCTATTGAGTTTTCGTGTAGAAAGATGTGTTATTATAATTTTGATACAATTGCCTCTATGTGGCAGGATATGTGCCCTTTTTATGTCATTTAATATCATAACTTTTTTCAACAAAAACTCATTTTCCATGTTGTGGTCCTAGTTTAATTCTCTCTTGAAAAGTTATGAATCATTCTAACTGATATAAATGTAATCACTAGAATATAAATGAGCAGATGGGTATTCTTTGATTGGGAGGATATTTACCAGAGATTGAGAGACTGTTTGACGCGAGTGTCACTGATTCAAGATTAAGTAACTCTAGGGTTTACGACACCACTCTCTTACTCCGACACGAGTCAATTTCCTCTCGGACGGCAGTAAAAGTGAATTCACTACTTGTGCATTTCATCTGGTTCCCAAGTTCTTCGATCGATTCTTTTACTTCATCACATTTCGGCTCGTATCACGGAGTCTGAACCCCTTGCTACCTCCGGAAACGAACGCCCAGGAAAGACGTTGCATGTTCTGGTCCCTCTTTCGATCACTCACTTGGAAAATTGCTTCATACATCCGCTGCATGGGATGTACTTACGTTGGGAGGTTACGCATTCTAAACAAATTGAGTACATTTCTCGTAGAAAATTGAGGGTAATGTACTTATACTGTAGGAAACGAATGGTGCTTTAGTACAGCCTTTTTTTTAACTACAAAATAAATATCAGAAAGCTTTCTTTTGTGTGTAGTTAATTTATATAAACTGTGTAATGTTGATTATGTGTTTACTATGTAAAATAATTGCGAAGTAATGATTTGTGATAAAACCTTCTTAATATTTAACATGGATTGATTGAAGTGCGTGAATTCTTAATTTTAAATATGTCCAAGTTTAAACTACAAAACAATTACAAAGTTTAACTATGTCTTTAATAAATATGCCGTTGTCACTTGTGACACGAGTTTTCAATATTACGGTTGATCATGTATTAACTTATATAGTTTTGATTCTCAATTAATTCAACGATCTATTAAAGACAAGTTTAAATATTATCTAGATCTTTAAACTAAATCAAACAACAATCTTATAATTTTTCAGTTCGCCTCTTACCCGAAATATGAATCTTAGAGAAAGAACATTGGCTTGCGGTGGGTTACCGGCGTGAGAATCGTTCATCACGGAATCCCCTTATGAATCATGCGCCATCCTCTCGCGTTAATCCACTCATTTGTTCCCGTCCCTCGAGTGTGTACGCGTGCTCTCGTTTTTCATTAATAACCGCCTGCTTCAAGCCCTGAATCGTAAATCGGATTTTCTCTCAGCTGACATCTTTTATGCGGCTTCGGCAGAGGGTGCATTCCAAGAATGCTATTCTCGAAGAGTACTTCTCAAAATGTTGAATTCTAAAGGAGTAATTCTTTGTGGACGAATATGCGACCCGGTGATATTTATTTTTCGGGAAATATTTTATTTCTTTGCGTTGAGTCTCCAGAGATTCGCTGTAGTTTAATTAAGGATTGCTAAGAGGAAGAATATTTCTTTTCCATCTATTTTGATAGAACACCATACTACTCTCTTGAACAATTTTTAGTGTCACATGTAATCAGTAACAAATATATTACTCGCCTTTTTTGTTCATTTTGAATTTTGTGAATAGATTTCATGTAGGATTTACCATAAAAAGGTAGAAAGTGTGGGAAAGAAATTTGAAATATAAATTGGTAAAATATCCAGATAACAACCTCAGGATATAAGAGATTCCTGATGATTTTTTCCCGCTAGGCGTATTAGGATTAGAGAAACTTTGTTTTGACCTCTACTAGAGTCGCAGAATGCATCCTATTTCATAAACCCGCATGTGAAATGTTCAGAATAAAAAAACATGTTCAGAAATTCTTCGAAACCCCCCACCAAAAAATTGTAATAATTACAATACTAGTTCCAGCATATTATAAAAGTACCAAGTGAACGAATGTCCTTACAATCAAGCATTAATTTTTAATTGATTAAGATCACTAGCTAAGATGAGATTTTTATTGAAATTTTATCACCTAATATAATTGAAATCGATCAGTTGACTAGTTCAATTTTTTTGTGAACATAATTTTTTATGTATAATAATTTTTTTAATTATTTGTTACGATATGTCGTTTTAATAATGAGTAAATCCCTTTAAAATATGTTATAAGTATGAAATCATAATCAAGTGAAAGACGTCCTAATAACAGTTTTACTATTATATTGAGTTAGTATGCGCTATTGTTCATTCGCGAAGATTGTTTTTCCGAAATGCATAAACTAGCCATCCGATAAAATTAAATGTTAACTTGTGTTTTCGTAAGGCTTGGAATTCAGAGAAATGCGTAGTATGTCTTCGTTGGCCAGAGGCTCCTCCAGCTGGACGCAGACTGAACCACTTACACTGAACCACACACAGTGCACTTGCAACGAGGACGAGTGCGGTAGATGGTGGCGATTGCTGAGGGCGACAGTGCAGAAGGCAATGACGGTGGCGACGTAGGTGGGTGGCCCGCGGGCGCATCCGCTGGCTTGGCTCGTTGCCATGACTGGTTTAAAGACGATCTACCACTCCGCCTGGGGCACCCTGCCGACTCGTCGCGCCGGCACCAGACTCATCGTCTTGTTGTGCCATTGTACAAAATGGCCTTCAATTTAACTGCCCTTACTGCAGAAACTTTCCAGAAATTTTGTTAGCAACAGGGAATGTGATTATTTTTGTGATTAGTTCATTGGGGGAAAATTCCTATTATTTCTCCGACGTAACTTTCCTCCTACCCACACAGAAACAAATAATTTTTTCCTCGAACACCAAAATGACTAATTAGAAATATTTTAATTTCCCCCCAATTTTTGTGAATTAACTTTTTAAGATATTAGTAATATTTCTTGAACAGTCTTCCAGCGGGAAAAAGCTAACGGGAAAAAATTTATTACAATGAGCTATCAAAACATAATTGCGTTTGAAAATATATGCTATATAGTCTTTCTATAATCTGCTATTCATTTCTTTGACAAATAAGAGAAATTGACTGAATACTCGTGTCTCTCCACTTGGATTTACAATTTATTCATTTTTAAATAAGGAAAACACTATAATAAAATTACAAACAGTCGAAAACGATCGGAAATTAAAACGAAATATGTATATTTATGTAAAATTTAGAGTATTTTTTATTTATAACATTTTAGATATGATTGAAATATAGAAAACAAATTAAAAGAAATTTCCCCACTTTTAATCTATTTTGTACCTCTGTCCTGTCCCGGTACTGTAATTTTTCCTCAGTGAAAGCGTGTTCTCTTCACGCCATGACCGTTTTTGTCTCTGACGTTACCCCCGCCTCACAAGGTCTGTATGTGAGATTTTAGTGAATATTGGATCCCAATTGACATGTGCTGATGAGTGACGTTAACCCTATCAGAGTACTTGCCAATCACAGTGACAGGTATGGAGGATGATGCACTGTTCCCTCAGCGAGTGCATTTACAATATTACCAGGCACACCTGCGAACCATAAATTCTTCACACTAGAGCAATTTTTATTACTACAATAGGAAATTTTTGGTTATAACTCATTCATTACTTGAAAACATAAACGTAAAAAGAGAGAAAGTAATACTAATCATTATATTACACTTTTTACTTGAGTACCCGCTTTTAGAATCTCAACAGAAACAAATTTGATGAAATCGAGCACTACAAACGATTCGTTCACTAAATAAATGTAAAAAATGTAATTTAACACTTGAGAATTGATTTTCCACTAAAGTTGTCACTAAGTTTGGGAAAGTCAATTGAAATACTTAATGAAGATTTATGAATAGAGATCTAAACTTCACAGACTCCACGCCAAATGTCAAATATTATATTTTTTTCTTTCAAGAAGAAGCAATATAGTCTTGGAAATCTAGGATATGGTGGGTACGTTATTGCATTCACAGCGGTCACTTTGCTGTGCTTTGAATCTCCGAACCCGTTAGAACATATGTGCCTAGTAATGCTTAGAAGGACTTTATCTTCTTCTCTGAACCCTTTAATAATTCAGTTCTGTGTCACTATTAACAGTTTCATTTTGCGAACGGTATTCACCCTTCAATTGAATTTGCACCTGCAAGGTATGAAAATGATGGGATAAAACTGGTTCAATTCCAAGATGTAACTGCACTGGGACAATGTACGCGTTAAATGTTGATGGTTGGTGGAAGACATTGTTGAATGATGGATCATTTTGGATGGAATATTAGATTATATCAATATAATATTTTTTTCTCCTCTTGGGATGGATTTAAACCCTTGGATCAAGTCTACTTGAAACTGTAATGTAACTGTAACTGTAACTCCTCTTTGTCAAATTCTGATCATTTTTTTGCAATAACTCAAATAAATGAAAATAATATGTCTTCAAGACACTGTGTACGAGATACTTTATACAGAACAAAATATTATTGATAGATTCGGATTTCAATATTTTCCTCTTCCCAATGCAACAAAATCCTGTAGCCTCTTCATTCTTATGTTTGCCAATCTACTAGCGGTATTCTACACATTCCACTCCCATTTCGCCCCTTCCCCCTTTCAGACGCAATCATATTTCGAAATCGCACGTGCCAGCAAATAAGTCTGTCCTGGACGACCTTTGCAACATCGTTCCAGCACGCTTGACGCGTTGGCAAGGTCGGAGCTGCGGAAGCTTTACGCCACGTAACACGCCACACGGCATAATAGCTAGAGGCTCTGTGGCACGGGGATTCCTCACGGGTCTTCGCGTTTCATCTGTGTGTACGTGATATGTGCGTAGCCGGTCGTTGCGATGTTGACGTTGGCCATCGTTCTACGTTGCTCTGCATGCGTTCGTCAGCTTATACGTCGCCTCGTCGCTCGTCTGCCGACACGTGGAAAAGCACGTTTTTATCTTAGTAAGCGAGTTTTCGGGATCAGCAGAAAATGAGTGTGGTGAATTTTTGGAAGGAAAATAATTAGAATTTTAACTCACGCTAACACAGCGGTGGATCTATAGGGCTAAAGGAGGTTATTCCCCCCACCATTGGACCTGAACTCTTAACTGATAAAATTGAAGTTGATAAATGACATTCTTTGTAAAAGTGTTACCAGATGAATAATTGTTATTGCTATTAATAATATTATTGTTATTGTTATTCATAATTCCATATTATAAATATCAAATTCCAGATTAATAAAATGAATAATACCAGATTAAAAAATAAATAAATAATTGTTATTAATTATACGATCATGTTAATTGTTAATTCTTTATTTGATACATTTTATTTAAAGGAAATATCTATAAAATGTGTATTGTAAAACAATAATTTTTAAACTAAAATGCTCCCCGGTTAGCCCCTCCTCCCCCCGTTGATTACGGTCTAGATCCGCCACTGGCAAACACCAGGGGTAAGAATGTGCATAATGAGGAATTCAATTCACTGAAAAATGATCTGTTATGAGCAAGTACGAGCATTTACGTATTGAAATGAATGCAACAATTTAATTCTGTATACTTATAAATTTGGTGTATTATGAAATGAAATGATGTCTTTTTCGTGTTATGTACGTTTCCTGAATACTTCTTAAGATTTTTTATTCGGTAATTATATAACTATGTATCTAAACATGAACTTGTTTGTCTGGGACAAACAAATTCATATTAACTTCGACCGCGGAATCCTACCAAATGTTCAGTTTGATTCTGAAAAATAAAATTAAAAAACTCCTCCCAGCAATTGTATTTATCATGTNTCGCTGTCGTACTTTGCCGCCTAGGTTCGACTCCGACATTACTTCGAAGAAGGTCACAGCATGATGGCCGAAACGTTGGTAGTTTTATCTACTAAGACGCGGTTTGTCCCTGACAAACAAATTCATATTAACTTCGACCGCGGAATCCTACCAAATGTTCAGTTTGATTCTGAAAAATAAAATTAAAAAACTCCTCCCAGCAATTGTATTTATCATGTAAGACGGGTTTTCTAGTTGTAGAAACATAATTATGAATGTGGAGTTTCTTATTAGATATCACAGAGAGAGAGAGAGAGAGATTTCTTCCTGTGATTCCTGTCTCAATTTCTCGTCTCCTAAAATTCGGAACACCCCATGAGGTTCGCTTCATCTCTCCGTGCTAAGGAAATTGCCTTCTTGTTCTTATAAGATGAATGTGCAAAGGGTCGCAAGATCTTTTTACTGTCAACTGGAGGAGATAAATGAATTAGAAAATACAACTAATGCAATCATGGGGTTGTAATAGGATAAAGAACACAATTTCCTTTTCTTTTTCTTAATTCCGTTTGAAAGTTGCTGTATTGGATTCTGGCATATTCATTTTCTCTACTCGTTCCATGTCATCTCATCTTATTTCTGGCGCGGAAAGCGATTTCCAATAAGTGGAAACTTCTCTTGAGACAATTCTCGTGGCTGAAGATGGTCGTTCTTCAAGATTCCCCTGTTTCCAATCCGCTCCTCGTTAGTAAGATACGAAAGCGACATTGTTCTGATCGCATTCCGCGAGCGCTTCCACCAAGCAGCGCTCACGCATTTCCACTCTTAACGGGGGATGCTCACTCTCTATACTCTGTTTCTTGCGAGATACGTCTTACAGCTGAAGTGCTTTGAGTAATCGTCGCAGATTTTTTCACATCTGTAGTAGACTACCTATAGGTGGACTGAGTTAAATGTTCGTGAACGAGACGAAATATCTATCGACTTTCAGTAAATAAGATAGTTTCGTCATTCGTGGACTTAAATTGTACTTTTTTTACGTTTACACGGAGTTCAATTATATTCTTTTAAGAAAATGAATTCTATTTATTACGAATTTATAAAAACGTAAACGAATATGTACACTGGTATACATTAAACGTCTCTGAGAAAGTGCTTTCTGAAGTTGTCATTTGAAATATCTGGGATATGTGAACTTATGAGAAAAGTAAATATTACATGAATGAGAAAAAATGTTTATGAATCGTGGAGATTAGAATATGAACTTGGAAATATATTTTTACTTCCACTGTTCTGTCTCAGGAGACGTTTCACCTGTATCACCACTCTAGAAATCAGTAAAACAGAGTATAATAAGAAGAGTCGCGCGAGAAGTGATATTGTGGTTTCCCTTCGATTAATCGTTCAAACATTTTCTGAACGTACGAAACTTACTATACCTAAGGGAGTATACTTTAGTAGGGGATGTTGAGGAGCGCTTGGGCTTTGGGGTGACCTCCCCTCGCGATCATCGATCTCGATGAGGCGCACCGAAGGGAGAAGGGGGTGCTATGGTTAAGGGTGGATTGGGGGTGCTGCAGAGTGAGTCACACCAGTAATCAAGACGAGCATCGGAGGGACGATGCAGAGGAGATGGAGGTCGACACTCTTTCGTCGCGCGATGACGGATGGTCGGATGCATCACGGGGATGCGATCGTTTCGTGCAAAGACTTAGACGATGTGAGAAGAGCGGGAGAGAGGGACAATAACAACCTCTTTTTGTGGTTTCGTTGGCATCGCTGTCGAATTTTAGGAAGGCTGGGTTCCATGATCATAACCTCCTCAAAATGAGTGAAAAAATACAATTTTCTAATATTTTGTAATAAAATCATGTTTGGTACCTAGGCCCATTATTCACGTGCTTATAAAATGTGTTCATAAAATATAAATTATCCTAAAAGTGCATCATTTGACACAAAAATTTCCCATTTTTTCGCATTCCTCTTCATCCCCCGGTGATCCAAACTCCATCCGTAGTAAAATCCTGAATTCGCAACTGGTTGGCTTGAAATGGAAAGTTGAAGATAATTATGATTAGTTTTTCTTGATATCAGATAATTTCTGGTGCCAAAAATACCCAAAAGTATGACAAAGGAATGGTAATAGCATGATGGATGTATGAAGGTATGTGTCTACTCGTAATTAAACGGATAAAAAGCGTATACTTAAGTATATTTGCTACCAAAATAACACATGTGAGGTATCCTGAAGTCTATTTATTCTGACACTTTAATACCTGTTGTTGTGTTTGCCATATGGCAAATTTTTGAAATGACTTGTGCATTAGTTTTACCCTACTATAAATCATAAACTTCTAAATTGTAAGTGATATATTCCAGTGTTTTTTTATTTTCGTAGAATATATTTTACCTCTATGTGTGGGGTTAAAACATGAATTTACAAAAATTAGTATTCTCTGAAATAAGACATTGTCTCCGGGAATATGAAACTCAAATTTTGGTTGCCCTAGCAAGCAATTTTTTTTCATGCTATTGAACTAAAATACAGAACAATATTAGTTTTATGTACGAGAAATGTATCATAACCAGTCACCTTGGGGAGGAGATATATTCGAAGATTGAAAATAGGTTGTCAGTTGAAGACGTTTTTGATCTTATGTTAATTCCAAAGGTTGAATCCGTTTCTACACTAATAATACAATATAACCTAATTTATCAACACGTTTTCGAAAATTATAATATAAAATTCATCTGAATAAAGTACATACCATGCAACATTATCATTAATGAAAGTGTATGAGCAGAAAAAAAGTATGTGTTATTGATGAATGTGCGAGCCTGAAATCGTAATCAAAGTGATATGTGAGAAGATTGATGTGTCTAAATGCCTGTCAACTGAACTAATACGTTTTGACTCGCATTCATCATCATTTATCGTTGGGTATATAGAAATTTATGAATGAGGACGTAAAAATTGTTTCACGCCAAAAAAAAGTGTCATTGAGTTGTAAATTCATTCAAGGACATATTTCATCTAATTTTTATAGCTAAGTTCTAAAGATTTCAGATTGTAGTTGATAATTTATTTTACATCATTATAAAAATTGAAAGGGTCATTTACAAATTCTATTTTCTTCTCGATATGCCCAAGTCAAACAATGCTTCACAGCATTTCACTGGGTAGAGCACAAAATAAGAGGTGTAAATCACATTTTTAGTTTCTCCCCTACTTCTGCATCAGTATTCTTAAAAACAATTTTTCTTGTGTGATTTTACATGTATTGACACTCTTACAATACAGGAAACAAGTAGAGACTAGTCGAATTATTACTTGAAACTCAGAGTGCTTAAACCTATTTGTGCAATTCCTATGAGTACGTATATGAATTAAATTACTATAAACTTTCATTGGGTTAATGTAATTGTTTTCTAAATAATATTTTAAGATGTAAATTATTATTTCTCTCGGATAATGTTAACGAAAAGATTTGTTTCACATCATTCCCATGCGTAGTATTAGCTGCGAATATCTCCCAATAGCGCGGATTCCTTTGAGCCCACGAGAACGGGTGTGCAACAATTCCGAAACTTGACAACACACCCTCTACTCTGAAGCATTCATGTACAGGTTCCAGCGCTCGGTCAGTGGAAGGGAGGGCGCACCTAAGCGACCGGAAGTCCGGCAGTCGCACCAGTGAATCGCCTGTGGAGGGCGCCCGTCCAGGTAACTACGAGGTTCCCGTGCTTTTCCCACCCAACTCTCCTAACCAGGCTGTAGCAGGCGCGGCGAATACAAACACAATGCAAGGCGGGGCGACGCCGTCACCGACGCCGATGTGGCGCAGCCACGGCGGAAGCTGCTGCTGCCGTCATAGTCGTCGCTTTGTCAAAGCGCGGATCACGGTTATTCGTACAGGTTTCAATCGTACCTTGGAATAAATAGACAATAGACTTAGTTATAGCGGCCGACAAAACTTATGCCATGGTATTTGGCAAACTAGTATTGGATCCTACTTTGAAGCTACGAGGAACGAAATTAAGAGTCGTGAAAGAGCATATGTATCTGGTAGTAAAACTGGTCAAAGAAATGGGGTTTGACCAACATACAGATTATACACAAGACAAGATTAAGAAGGTATACTTTTAATTATTACGAGCAGGACTCAATAAATTCAATGTCGGTAGGAAAGGGTTTATACAGTTACATAAAGGTGCTATGATACCGATGTACACATTTTAGTGTGAGGTGTGTCATCGCGTGTTACAGAACAACTATATCCGTAACAAATTAGGAAGAATATAACTTATTTGTCGTTCGAGATGATGTGATGCTTACAGAGCAGTGTCAGCTAATGCATTAAATGTGTTAGTTGGAGTGATGCCAGTGGAGAATTGGTTCAAAAATATGCTTTGCGATTAATTATGCGTCGTGAAGGACAAAGTGTACTTGATGGCAGAGTAGTTAAACGAGATGAGAAAGGTTGGAGAAAAAAATAACGAATGTGTTACTAAGAGCATGGCAAATAGAATGGGATAAAACATCTAAAGGAAAGGAAATTTTACCAACTGATACCAAAGGTGAATTATGCGCAAATACGCAAAAAACAGTGGTTCAGACCGAGAGCAGGAATTGGAGAATTTTTAACAAACCAAAGATAACTTCAAGAGATATTTGAAAAGATTCAATAGTAGATGATGAAATATGTGATTGCGGACAAAATTCGAAAAAACGCGAGAGCGATGTATTATAAAGTTTTATGAAGAAAACGCGAGAAGCGTTGTAAAGTTTTTGTTGTAATGTGAGAAAGACGAGGAGGTCCTTCAGCTTACTTCTCAATACTTACGAATTATATGTTTATATTGTATTGCAACTCAATAAAATATTTTTGTTCAAAAATTCGTAATATAATTAGAAAAAATATAAAAGACCTTTCAAGAATTTTTTATACGATCGAATTAAACATGTTTTGGTTGGTGAAAACAGCATCAATCGTACACGTTGAATTTATAAAATAATGCTTGACATAATACAATAAATATTGTCAAACATAATAAGTATTGTTTGACGTTTTAGCAATTATCAGAGAATCTTCGATTTTTAAAGTGATAGAACAAGAAATACCCTAATCATGATGCGTTGGAAGATATCTGAGTGGTGTACTCGTTATAGTTGATTTTAAGACAATGACTTATTCTGATTTTACCTTTGCAGTATTTTGTAGATTTATTAATTAAAATTTTGATCTTCCTTTAGATGAAATCCCTCAATTTCAGTCATAACCCTAGTGATTAATGTTTGAATCGATTGTATTAAAGTGCGGCCCTATCCAGATCACATGAAAGACCTGAGTCTGAAATTTTTGCATACTTTTTGCAAGCAAAAACCTCTAAAATTAATGATTTGGTACCATCATCGCTTTTATCTTAACAGTACATTCATTCGAGTATTTGCGAATATAATTATTGCCTCATTGAACCCAATTATTCATTGTTTTTACAACTTTCACTCCACTCCTTCCATCCACCTGTGCACCGTACTCCAGTGGATGCTATGTACTTGATTGAAATCTGCATGTGCTTGCTTCGCGTTCTGCATTTATGTCTTGCATCTTCTATTTCTTGGAGCTCTTGCCATTGTGCGGCTTTCCTCTTCTCCGTCTTCCATAGCAACCGACTGCATATAAGGCGAGGAGTGCGGGAGCGTTGAAGTCAGTGGGCGCGTGTCCGTGCGGAGACGGGTGCACAAAGAGCCATGTCATTGTGGAGGGAACGAACGGCTGGAGCCACGCGTATATAGATGGGATGTTGTCGTTGGCATGAGGAGATAAACGGCAATCATTTTATTGGTGTTGCAAATTTTTAGTTTTGCTTGGTTCAGCTGCAACCTTACAACGCACTACTTCATCACAACAGTATCAGTAACAAGACGTCAAAACAGCGATAAGTTCTTTTCCTTATTGTATTTCAGAATGCATGGAAAATTTGAATATAAATTATCATTATTGTCATAAAATGTAATTGATTTAAACATAAATAAGGCATAAAATATGTTATTTTATTACAGATATGATTAACTCTTAGCGAAATACTGATTAAAATTTATGTAAAAAAGAAATGTCCTGTTCTTGAAATGGTTTGAATTAAGCATTTAGAAAGTTCAAGCACTATTTAACTCTTTAGAAACAGTAATGCAGGAGGAGTGTTTTTAATGTGTTTCTAGAAACTACTGTAGCGATTTAGCTCAGCTGTACAATGTAAGAAACCCATTAAGAAGACATTCCGAAGAGAACTTATGCAACTTGTTTACTGTTTCCTTTTTTGTCATTATGTACTTTAATATTCGTTGATAATGAAGGTAATATACAATAAGTACAAATCACATGTTTTATCACCTGCAGCTATACAAGAGTTTTTGTTTTCCATCAAAAACGTATCCAAAAGTTTGCGTTGCTGGATGCTTTTGTTTGAAATAGGGAGCCGTGGGAAAGGGCGGTTGTTCGCAGCAAGCGCTAAAAGGGACAGCGCACAGCTTAGATTACTTTGGCAATATTTAAATTAATATTTTGCTGTTTATTATTGTCCGCATATACTTTACTTCGGTCGGAGGGAGAGCTATGAGTTTTATTTCAACTTGCGCTGTTTCAGAATTATACATTGCGGTGTTTCCAATCTACGGGAGCGCAGGGAATGTTGCTTTCCCAGGTTGTGTCAATTGAAGCGTACCTGCCTTTTCTTGTGTGTGGAATTCTCTTTAATATGTATGACGCTACATTGCACAGCCTCGTGTATACCTTAACTCTCCGTCATTTGTCGACGTTTAGAGTAATTTTCTTTCCGTATGGGAAATACTAACATGTAATCTTTCCTTCAATAATACATTAATACAATATTCCATTTTAATTATGACTAAAATTCTTCAACTGATGCGTTCTCTGTAATCGGAAACAAAAGTGAGAGTAATATTCGATACAATATGCATTATTATTAGATAATAAAAATATCGTTATCTTTCCTAGCGGTTGTTTTTTATTTCCACCGTTTGAAGTGGTATATGATCATTCCTTTTGAGACTTCATGTATAACCCTCTATCCTCCGGGAATGGTGTTGGTCTTTCAGATGCGTGTGTACCATTACATTTCGTATAATTGAACTATAATTATAATAATTATTAGGCATATTTATTGTCGCGAAACAAAAGTATTGATCACTTATAATATTCCCAGCATTAAAGAGAAATCCGTATAAAACATTTTCCGCTCATAAATGAACAAAATTTGAGATTTTTGGTATTGGAGTATGCTCGTAGTAACAGTTTTGAGCGACAAATCATTATCACCTTGTGTCAAAATGGTTCAATGTGGGACATTACGATGTGTACGAAAATTATAAGAAAATTATAACACAAATATTACTCATACCGATAGAACGGTGGGATATTCATTGTTTCAGAACTTCTCTTTTATTGTAGTTTGAATGCTAATCCTATTTTGACTAACTTTACGCAAATTACAATATGATGGTTGGAAATGTTCATTGACTTAAATAAATTCTTGTTATTGAATGACTCCATAAAAAGTTAAATACTCTCTTCCTCGATTTTGTTTCTCACGCTGTTTCTTCGATTTACGCCAACTTCTGCATTATTGCGAGCTGCATAATTTGTGTGAATATGGTTTTCACGTCACTAAGATTTTTTTGTGATTGACTTTTATATTGATTCGGAGGGTTTAATAGGTGTGTTTTTTTGAGCGGGGAGACAAAAGACAACTATTGCTGGCACTCCAGAGGTCTTCGATCGAAATTCGAAAATTTCTTCCCTGGGTCTGAGATAATTGAAAAAACCTGAAATGATAGTTGGGTGAACAAAACATCAAAGAATCGAAATCTCTGATGCATTCCATTCAAACGCTGAAGGTGATGAAAGACGAGAAATCATAATGTGTTCGCAGCGTGACTGTGAGTTGTAGCGTGTGCCTTGCCTTGTCTCCGTCTGGTGCTCGTTCAACGCACCCCCCCTCCCACCATCTCCCTTCACGGCACGAAACTGAATATTCACGATGGCATTGGCATTCAAACGGAGCGCGCGGGTTGTTCGACGCGTGAGTCTGTTCTAGCGAGTCTTGGGTAAACACACGAAGCGAACAATGCTGCATTGGTCAGTTTGTTGTGCGTGCTCGGTCAGGTTGACGCTACGACCAGGGAAGTAAACTTGCACAACTTGATTCAATAGTCCTGCTCTCACGAATAAGGTTGAGAAATATGCATAAAAAAGGAAACAGGAAGTATGTTCTTAGTTTTACAATCAATGAGTCAACTACTTATCAATTTGCATAAATTAATATCATATTAAAGGAATATTCACTTTCTTTGGAACACGAATCATTCAGTAGCACTCCGATAATTTACTAGAGCCAGCTTACTGGTGTTTATGATGAACAATGTTTGGATGAAATTTAAAAATACTTTATTTCGAATCTTCACAATCATAATATTACAATCCTGGTTTCTTTCATCAAAAAAA
The DNA here is from genome assembly GCA_002313205.1 of Laupala kohalensis. Lineage (NCBI taxonomy): Eukaryota > Metazoa > Arthropoda > Insecta > Orthoptera > Trigonidiidae > Laupala > Laupala kohalensis. The sequence goes on from NNCF01127166.1 coordinate 832,059, forward strand.
ATATTTTTTTTCAAAATCAGAGTGGAAGCTCTCTCTTCATTCTTATTTGTTAATTAATTATCAAGATGGCAGAGACTTAAAATTCTGCATCGAACTGTATAAAATACCAAAACCAATATACCAGAGCAGTATGCATATTTTAAAATGTGTACGTATTTATGCATTTCGTTCAAGAGTGATCAATAATTAATGCATACGAGTGAAAGATGAATGCATATGTGGTAATATAGTCCTGTGTTTGCGGTCAGAGTCGCGCCTCTGCCTCCTATTACCCCGTCATCAATTGCATTGCTCAGGGGAACAATAGTCATTGGAGTGGCGTCGCACGCCTAACTCCCACCAGATGTCGTTTCGGAACGCAATAGGAGGATTGAAGATAAACGACGTGGGAGTGTGGATAGTCTCTTGCACGGGATTCGCGGAGATATCTTTACTTGACACAATTTGTCTTGTGTGAAATATCAAAAGCATATATTATCATTATTACTCCCAATATTTTGAATGGAATAGAAAGAAAGAGAAATGTAAGTGATACGTCTATATATTGTTTGCTCGTATATTTCTGGAATATTATTCGAGTAAAATATATCGGATTTGATGTTTTAGTTGTTAAAATAACTTTATCAATATTAAATATCCGACCTCATGTCAATATGACAATTCACCAAACAATCAGAGTATTTTATTTTATAAACATTTCCTTTCCCATCTTTCTCGTCCCAAATTATTCGATTTTTCTGCTCCAATATAATTATTTGTTTTGTTACCAATGTACGAACTAATATCTCTCTACCTATAAATGATTACATTTCCCTTAGACTGTGCCACCTTGCCTTATTAAGGTCACCTTATTTCCTTTATTTTTTTACTATCTGTCATTTATTGTCATCAATTTTTATATTAATCCGTCTTCTTTCATTATCTTTTCTAATCGTTCTATTTTTATGACATACTCATATTACTTGATATATTTTTGTGACGAAATCCTCATATATTCCTTCGTTTCCATTTATTTCCACCTATTTTACAGATCCATAAGTCTCTATTTTATATATCGTGTTCTTTCTCCGAAATTGTACGAGTGAAATGTAGGTACATAAGTGGTTTCGTCCCCTTTTTGATATCTGGTATTGATAAGTACGCAAACTGAATTGACATTAGTCTTCACTAATTTCATTTTATCATCGTGTATTCCGTTACCCGCGCATCCAATGTTACTGTTCCACTTCTGAAATTCTCATTTCGAATTCTGTCGCGACCTCTTCAAGTGCTCGTCGACGGATGTGCAAATGGTTTCCACAGTGGCGTCGCCTCCTCTTGCCACCCACACACCTACCACCAACGTCTTGCTCTCCCCACGCACAACGCTGTGTTCGCGGCGGCGTATAGTGAGCAGATATTACAACTTCGTCCCAGCTGGAAACTTGGCGATGCGCCCTTACTCCTACCTCGTCACGACTATTCCTACTTAATCACACTTATATTTTAAAAAAATCACACTTAAGGGATAGTTTTATTCTATTCTAGAATCCGAATTGCCTTCACAATGAATTTGTTTGATAGCTTCTGGATTTAGCGTCCAATATTTAGATAATGTATTTCGGAAAGATGTTACATGATAAATACTAGCTGTAGAAAAATAACTCAATATCGCATTTGAGTTCTCAGCTTTTCGTGAGTATTTCCTTTTACGTGTATTCATTTGAGCTTTTTCACGTGAATTTCTTTGATGATAGAAAGGATTTATATCTATATTTTTTGCTCCTATTTTTTCGAGTCATGAAATATATTATTACCCGATTCCTTCTTCTCATTGCTTGAAAAAATGTTCACTAATATTTCCCAATTTCATTAAATGTTTAATTTATTGTTGCAGAGTACATACTTTTCAAGTTTACTTATAGTGAAGATTGTGCGTATAGAAAAATAAAAATTGTTTACATACTATAAACGTGGAAGTTAAAAATAAACTGTAACAGTTCAATACCCTACCAGTTAGATTACATTCGAAAAGAGAAGAAAGTTTATCATGTTTAGGGGCAAGGTAAGGGACATTTTCATGAGACAGATTACTAACTACACTTCATCAAATATTTATCAGTTTGTTTTTAGTTCCATCAAAACGTTTGATGATTTCCTCTGGGGTAGATATTTGCGTTCGACCCTTCCAGGATGTTCCTAAAGCTTTGGATGTTGGATGATGTAGTTCATAATTTCAGTTCATAATAGACTTCAAGAGCTGTATCTTATTTAACTCAATTTGAGCTAATACACTGAATATTAACTTATGCACTAAATATTAATTTGAATTACTCAATTTATCAAGCGTTTTATTAAAAGTACTGTGATACTATTTTGTTTCGGAACGTAAGTGACTAAGCTTGTTGAGATACTCTGGAGGGAAAATCACTTGGTGTGTATTTTAAAGTCTCCAGAGAAATACGGCGCTAGTAACATTTTTGTACATTACAATTGCTAACATTGTTTTACGCATTTTGCACGCTGTTTGTCAGCTTTACTGTACAATTTCTTTGAAAAAAATGTTTTATTAATTATTTTGCATTTATTTATATTTTACAAAATGTTTTATCTAAATATAAGTAATGGATTACTTACTTATTTTCTTACTTAGGAAGGTACTATTTTCTCATTGCAATATGTTTTTTTACCTGCCATTTCTTTCTCTCCTCCAAGGGACTCTCCTTACTTCAGTGTTACGGTTTTGACAGAACGTGTCAGTTTGGTAACGCTTCAATTACAAGCTATTGGTTCGCTTGTGTCTAATATGCATTTGACTCTCATGTGGCTTATCTTTTGCTACTTCCCATACACCTTATTAAGAACTAAACTTCAATTAATAGGAAAATCTAAATATTATTGTATAATTACGTTAAGGAGTAATAATACAATTTTCTAATTTTCTAATTTTTAGTTTAATTTTTTTTTCCGCTCTCCATTCATCCAAAAATTCACCCATATTCCTTGTGATGCCAAGTTGTACTAATATTTGTAATATGTAACGTATACCAACTTTTTAAAACTGGCGCTGTGGAAGTTTGAATACGCATTGCATTTAATGCACAAGAAAACTCCACAATCACGGATGGTTTTGCGTCTTACTTCCAAATTTCCATACCTGAATATAAGAAAATATATTTAGTAATTTTTTGGCATAGAGTTGATTAAAGTTTTGACAGCATTGACGTAATTCCTGCTTGCTACTTCGTAAGTTACTGCTTGTTCTGGAGATGCTTCCAATGATTTGGTGACTGCAGAACGTTGCGTAGTAATAGCGACCCTTCCTTGCCTTTCTCTGTCCCTCTATTTGCACGAAACGTGTTGCCAAGGAAACTGTTGAAGAGCTGTGTGACGCGAAAAAAACAAGTAAAATTCCGTCATCTCTTTCTGAGAAGTTGAACTCTACCATATTATCTACATAGCAATGTTAATATTTGCAATTTTCCACATGATTGACCACTTCCATGAAGTACAGAATTGAAATTTAAATGTCGCGAGTCTTTAAAAAATCCAGTGCTTTATGTTGTATGGTAATAGACCAAAGATATCCTGAAATACCGGTTTTAACGGAGCGTGGTGCGGATAATTAAATGTGTCGTTGAGAGTACAGTGTCGTGAGTGAGAATGTGGAAGGTAAAATGTACTCGTATGTATATTGAGTCACAACTGTCTGCTTAACTGTTGATAGACCTTCGCGAAAAAGATCTGTATATGTGCGCAGAGCGGTTATCTTGATACGAGTCAAGTTATATGTGATAGGTTGCAGGTGCGCAATATTTAGGAAAATCGTATAAAGTGACACACAGCAGTGTCAATGTCTCACTCTCTAGGAAATTGTGAGAGCCCGGCATGAGCAGGTGTGAAGACGGATTGAAGACTTAATGAACATGTAAATGTGTAAGTGGAAGAGAATTCTTTTAATATGTTGGGAATATTGCACTAAGGAAAATAAGATAAACACACAGGTAATAGAATTATTAAAAAATAGTTAAATGTATAAAATGGCGTATTTTTTATTGAATCTGACTTCTTATATTTGCTGTGAGGAACTTTTATTCCCTTATAAAAAGGGACAAAATACAGCCCCAATTTGAAAAGTGCTTACATAGAATTTTTTTACTATTATAATGTTAGCCAGAGAGAATACTTCCAAGTACTGGTAAAAGGAAAAAGACACTTGAAACGAAATGGCACATCCTGGATAGAAATGTTTTCTTCATTGTCAAAAGTGATCTATGAATTACGCCAACGATTCAATCATCTGCTACACAAAATATCGCTGCTCTCTGGAGAGTAATCTTTGAACATTTACTTCTGCTCCATCTATTCCTCATTCAAATTGTCGTTTGGCCAATGGAATTCTTCTGTGTTGAGTCATTTCCACGTTCTCCAATAAAACGTCCGTTATATGTATTTGAGGACCACAATTGAGGGTTTGCACACCTCATACCTCACACCATCTGTGATACAAATTGTTTTCCTTCATTTGTTCTTCGACCCTCTTAGGAAAGATCGTTTGCCTTCCTAATTGTCTTCCTCGAGAACACTGCTTAAGTTCTTTGCGTTGTTTATATCTTATGGATTCTAAGGTTTTGTGAGTCATCTGGGATTTTCACTTGACGGAATTCAAAATGAATGTAGTAGGAAGTAAACAATACTAGCATAACATGCAATAAATATTAAATGCTAAAATAGTTCAAAAATGAAAAATAAAACATGTTTAATTAGTAATTGCATAAATGTTTTGTATCTGTAATAATACAAAGAAAGAAGAAACCATTGCCTGATTTCTGTAATTTTGTCGCTGATGGCATAAACTTCTAAATGGATGCGAACTATCGAAACAATGCTGTGAACGAGCGAAACTTCTTTATTACGGAATAGTGCTTTCCTTCATAATATCAATAGTGTCATCGAATTGCCGATTTTTATTCTCGTACTTTGTCATACTAATGGCTATGTTTTCTACATGGTTTTGATTAAAATCCTTCGTGTGCGTAGAAGTCCCTCTCTTCGCCGATTTTGCACTTCACAAATTGACATTATTATAATAATGTTATTTGTATATTATGGTCTACTAGCTTAAATTATATTTCAATATTAAAATAGATCTTTCATTTATTTATTTGTTTTGTTATTACTTATTTTCTTACTTTCTTTTTTTTTGTAATGATTATTACTAAGGATTATTTCTACGCCATAACACTCCCTTCTTTTATCAACTATTCTTTTACATTTTCCTATAATTTTCCCCGAGTTATCTGATCTTCAAACCCCTTCATTCTCAATAGCTCGTCGTACTAACATCATTTGATACTTACTTGTAAATTCTTGAAGTAATTGGAATGACTCTGCCTCACTCACAAATGTTTTCCAATCATTTATTATAGTACATTTGTTACTCTCTCGTACAAATTTATTGTAATAGCAAAGTTGTTTCCAGTTCCATAATCCTTACATTGATGGACATCCCTGAGACCAGTGGCTCGTGAAGCCGACGAACACAATGGCTGCAGCGACGCCGCCCGCCTTGTGCGCCTGCGACCACTGAGACGTCGACGTCGCGACACCCTTCCAGAAATAGGGTCTCGGCGCTTGACCCGTAGTCTCGCAGCGGTGACCTGCAAGGTTCATCAGCCGCCGGCTATTTTAGAGAGGAATTCTTCAAAGCGTATCTGCACCAGCATCTTCTCCGGAGGATTTCGTGAAAGGCGTCTAAGCATCGCAACCAATTTCAATTCGCTCCTGTTCTATTTCTGTAATTGTGTTTAGGCGAGAATAACAGAATGGCTGGAATCTGGCCATGGATGTCAAGATATTTCATACTTAGTATTTCTGTTCTTGGATCTTGTTTCAGGCATAGTTGTATGTGTGTCATAAATAAAATCTTTAAAACATTTTTGTAAAATTTCTTTATTGAAACATTGACTAAATTTTTGATCAAATAATTGGGTAAAATTGAGAAACATGTGATTCAAATTTTGTTTGAGAATTGTCACTTTTTGTTCTTTTAACCATCAATTTTATAACCAATAATTCATTTGACACATACTCTAATGCATGAAGATTTATATATTATCGAAATTCCCTTTTTGCATCACTCAAATATGTCATTTCTATTGAATATCACCAAATAATGGAGCAACTCTTTACCTTTCAAGTATTTCCACTCTCCCTTACTCACTTAATCTCAACTTCAGAAACCCAAGTCTACCTATGTTGAGTTTACATTCCTCTAAAGTTTTCAGATGTCTCCGAGAAGACGACTTCTTACTGTTCTTCCAGCGTTCCCTAAGAAAGAGCAAGAGATCACGCCAGAGAGAAGAGTTGGGTGCAAAGCCCTCTAGATCAGAAGCAATTAAACGAAGGTTCTCCCCTATGTTCTTCGCACCCGCAGCTCCACCAATCAGACTGTGAGCAGTTTCCACATTGACCTGTGCCCTTGGATCAAGAAATCGATGTTTATAGCTCCAGCAGTTTGATATACCATTGGTCTACTGCTCGTAACAAAAGTTCCAATCTGTATCTTCCCTTCCTTGGATGAAGTTGTTACCGCTCTGTAAGGGATTTTACTTTTATAGCTCATGTTGATTTTCTTATTTGGCCCGCGAATTTCATTAGGAATTTCAATATCAGACTGCTGCTCTCTTTGCAGTGCTGTATTTTTTATACCTGTTGCTGAATTAAGTACCCGTTTTTAGCTCCCTTTAGGTTGTGGTAGGAAGCTCATTTTATATTCTCGTAAGCACGGGGAAACTATTGGAATTCATTACAACAACGCGGGGTTCTTGTTAGAAGGGGAATCTGAATTTTATTTCTCCAAGTATGTTATGTCAGGAAAGAATGAATTAACTACCTCTTGGCAGTTTTCTTAATCCAGTATTATGGATTTGTGCCTCTTTGATTGCGGATGTGGCTCTGATTACCAATTTAATTGTAATTCAGCCGTGAATGGTTTGGTATAAATTGTGTATTCGATTCAAAAAGAGGATCTTATCATGAAATGAGAGTTTCATTTTACGTGTTTAAAGCCATTTTTATACATAATCAGGAACCCACTTTTCAGGCAATTGGAAAAAGCTAATTTTCTGTATCAATTTAATAAGTTTTATTCGGGTGGAATTTAACATTCCTTGGAGCATTATAAACTTTTGCTCAAAAATAAATGTTACGTGTTCTAACACAAGTATTCATAAGTACCTCAGTTCAGAGAACTGAGAGTTCTGTAACAGGACATTTCTACCTTGTCTCAACAATATTACTTCTTTGTTATTAGACTCTTCTTTAGTTTTAATCGTCTTCTTCTTCTTAGTCTGTAAACTCGAATTAAAGTGCTTAGTGGAAAATGGTACAATTACACAGCCACACAAAAATTAAAAATTGGTATGTTCCAAAGCTATGTGACCTTGCGTACTTCGACGCGATGAATTGGAATTCCAGTTCAGAAGTACGCCAGCATCCCACACCAGTTTTTAAATCCATATTTTCAGTATTCAAGTGTGGTTTTCCGCGACTTAAGAGAAATGGATGGTTATGCAGGGTAATTCATTACTTGATTATTTTCCTTGACCGATGTACTTTTACGTATTCGTTTTATGTCCTACTGCAAAGTCTGCGTTTTTATTGCAATTATGTTCTACATCATAAACGTTCTTTTATTTCATAAATCCAATAATATTTAATAATATATTCCTATTCACTAAATTATTTTAATATTACACTAAACTAAATTCATGACTTCTAATAAACAGACTTATAAATGATACAATTTACTTTAAAAATTCGAATGGGAAGTTTGGAAACAGTTTATTCAAAATCTTTGACTTGAATTCACCCGAATAGTATCCAACTCATTCATGTGTAAGTTTTCACATGTGTACTTGAGTAAACTGACATCTTCAAGGATCGAGACAGACGCATCAAAGGGACGCGATGAACCAAATAGTGACGGGAATGTCACATGTTGGGATGTGTGATGTGTCGTGAAAATTTAACAGCTCTCCAATCCACTCGACATTCTAATAGGTTTTAAAGCAACAAGTCCAGGATTCCATTAGCTTGAAGGCTGGATAGCGTGTGGTGTGGGGGCGGGGAGGAAGGAACGAAGGAGTGGGATTGCCTCGTGGCTCTACAACGGTGCCAGTGGAACGAGCGAGCGAACGCCTTGTGGGAGCTTACTCACTACGTCCCAAGTATTACGTGACTGCTTTATGAGCATTGCTCACCTGCTGAAACGATCTTGTTGGCTTTGCGTGCGAATCTCATGAATGGGGAATTCTTTTGGAGTCCGAACTATACTAGTATTTACGAGAGCGCTTACCGGGTTTCGCCTCGACTGTGGTTCGAGTTTTAATTGGTAATAAAATTGGTTGTGATCGTTCGTCACTTTCACTAATTTACTTAAAAGTAACAATTGATTGAGATAATGATTTAATAACCTAAACAATTCTCTAATAATAAAATTATTTTTTTGTCCTGAGATTGATGTCATCGAATGTGAAGAAAATGAGCGTGATAAATATCTCTCCGAAGCTTTAAAAACACTTTTATTTTATAATATTTTTTGTTTCTTCTTTTTTTGATGACTCAGTGAATATTGCTATTTAAATACAACATTTAAAAAAAAGCATTGAGATTCGTCTGAATGTAAAATCTGAGTAATCACGGTATCATGGAATTTTTCGTCCATTGATGTACTAAAACTTTACCGACCGATTTTGAATTTTTCTTTTTTTTCTTAATCAACATCATGTGGTTCTTTGTATTTTTCAACCTACATTATGAGTAACTTGCTTGAATTTTAAGCTTTTTACTGAACAGTAATTTTCTTTGTCTTTCGTTGGTTTGATTTACTTCAATCCATTGAAAAGTAATATTATCTATCTATATATCAAACATGAAATTCATGTAATTAATATGTCTGACATTCCTTGTGAGCTTTTCTTGTATCTCGTCTCATTTTACAAAACAAAACAAATACGTTAGAAATTATTACCTAAAATGTTTAAATCTTTATTTTAATTCTCTAGAAAAGTTAACTAATCCCGTCGAATTAGTTCGAGCAGTTGAACTAATGAACGTCACGATGTTAGGCGCTGCTGCGCCGGAAGCGTTGGACCTGGTGGTGAAACGCATCGCGTCGGTCGGCGTCGCGACGCGTCGCTAAGAGTCCATTGAGCTCAAGAGCGCGTAAACTGGGACCACGTAGGAACTGACTCTCCGCGTCGCACCGTCGCGTCCTTCGACCTCACGCTGCGTCTTCCTTTTTGTTTGCGTTCTCACGATAATTTCGTGATCTACTTCACTTGCGGATTGTCATGCGCTTGGTACGTCTGGAGAGATTTGACAGATCTTGGTTATAGATTCAGGTCAAACTGAATTTCAATCCAAAAACTTTTCTTTTTATTAAAACAAGAAAATTCAGGCGTTTTAGTACTGATGAATGTCATCTTTCGACTTCAATCTATTGCTCATTTTCCCCCCAAACGTTTTATTACAAATGTAAACACTTAAACATACCTTAGTTTTTTGTTTTTGATTAGTTTGCTTTTTGTTTCTCTTGAATGTCCAAAGTTTATTTTGTGAGGTGATTAAAACATTAATTTCTCAGATGGGATGGTTCTATTTTATTTCACTCCTTTTTTACGAGTAAAGGGAACATTTTATCGTCATAAAAACTTTACCTTGAATCTTTCAAATTTACGCTTGCGCTGAGCCGTATCTTACATCCACCAGCGAGACCTTATATGCAAAAGCAACCGTGGCCTAAGCGAGATGTCCTGAAGAACGGCGAAGGAGCCAAGACGGCAGAGTATGTAGGTTAACGGCTGCATCTTTCGGGGATGATCGCGCGTGCTGGCTTACTAGTAGGCACACGGTGTCCAAGAGATAGTATAACTGATGCCCGTCTCGAGTGCAGAGAATCTTGAGTTGGATGGATTACGATACTTTTCATTTTCATTTCATTCACACTCAATTATTTTGTTCAAGAAAATGCTTGAGCACTTTTAAACTTGCTTCTAGTTATTTAAATCTTTCATTTTACATAATTCCGGCCGTGAAAGCCTTCATTAATATATAAATATTGTTAAACTGGAATAACTTTACTACCGTATTGATCTGTTTCATTTATTGACGTGATTTATTCATCATTTGACACTTAAACTTGAAACAAGGTATATTCCCGAGATACCATTCTTGAAAATGACGCAAAAATGAGACACTATTGCAATAAAAAATTCTAAAAACCAAAAAGTGTCCTGAGATACAACAATTTTTTAAAAGTATCATCTCAGACACTCAGATTTTGATTTAAATAATGTATAAAGTTAAACGTTTGAAGATGATAATTTAAATGTTATTGACAATATTTACAAGAAAACGACTAACATTTTTGTCCAATTTCCCTGGTTTATAAATTTTAGGAAAAATGTATCTTGTGCATATGATCGCTTTATTGGATGTATCATAGTTTATAGTTATTGTAAAACCTTTCGTCTTATAAACCATCTCCAAAGAATACTATTATGTATTACCTCCAATAGCTATCGTACGCGCAGGTGGCTAGCAGAAGTGGTAAATGTGCACCGGATGCGCAGGCGGCCGACGCATTTAGTATTCCTCTGCGCCGCTTCCCAATTGAGCTCATGATGACTTCTAAGTGACATGCGCTCGTTTCAACACATGTGCGAAATCAAATTAAAGGAGCTGCTGGATGATGCGATGGCAATTTACCATAGACATTTGCTGTGTTGTCTTCCATGTAAAAACCTTCATTTCAATTAATAATTATATGACTTAAATGGAATAATATATTTTACAATTATATCATGCGATGCGTATTATGTTAAATTACAAGCAATAATTGTGTTAAGGTATCACGAGTAAATGTTAATTTGATGTATCTGATTTGCAAAAATAGGTCACTCGCGAACAATTGTGGAAATTGATGAAGAGTATCATAAATTCATTACAATCCGCTAATATTGGGTGGGTCGTAATATTTTTAAATTATAATAAAATACATGTGCTAAGTTCACACATTTACTCGAGTTATAAATAATAACCGCAACGTTATTATAAATAAAAATTATTGTCAAAAAACAGTACAAACTGCGTATGACCACGTGGAGGACAATAAACTAATTTACTCTCCGGAAGCAAGCAAGGGACCATTAAAGATTCTTTTTGAACTATATAGATGTTTTCTGCGTGGATAAACTATCTTGCTCCGCGGACGTAAGTGACAGAACTGACTTGTTACAGTACTGTGTTACAGAGGCTGAACGCCTACGTCGTTGAAGTGATCTCATTTCATTGTTTCGTTCCCTCTTGTCTGACTCCCCGCCCTCCAGGTTTTTTCTTTTGTTTTTGTCTTCATTCTAACCTCAAACGAAACAATTTTTACTCTTGTACTACCAGTAATAATGTTAATTCTTTCAGACTGTGCCTTGTGGTTTTCCCGTGTTAGTTTCCTTGAATTTGAGTAGAGATATCAGATTCAGTTTTATACTAAAATTAAGTTCTTCATTGCACTCACATTGTTTCGCTGTAAGAATGACACATCTTGATTTAAATCAATGGAACTTCACCTTAAAATTTTACAAACATTTATAACATAATTACTTTACTAAATGATGGAAGAATCGGCTGGAAATAAAGGTGACTCACATCATTTTCACAGGATCCACATACAGTAGAAATCCATTTATCAGAGACCCCAATATTCTGATTCACACTTACCCGAATCTACTTCAGAGAAGTAATATTTTATAGAGTACGAAAAAATTACAGTGAGAGCGTTTTCTTGATAATTCTAATTACTGTTTAGATTTATTAATAGTGATTAGCATGTGGTACTTGTTTTAGACATATAGTCGGTGTACATACCTCGGACAACAATCAATTCACTTGTGGCGCTGTTCTGTTCTTTCTGCATCGAGCGTGTGGAACCAATATTTTGTGTCTTTGTTGTGTTATTAACTTGTATTTCTTTACAGCAAATAGTCACTTTTGCGACTACTATTAATATTTTTGTTGATATTACTTAAATTCGTTGTGACTATGCTTTTCCTGAAAACTTCCTACCACGCTTTCCTTGAAATTTTTGGGAGTGAGTTTCAAGAATTTGTTTCCTAGAGGTTGGCAATTTGTTTAAGGCAGCCATATTGTTTTTTGTAGGGCTTTAGGGCTCGTCAACGGCTAAGTCATTAAAGAATATTGAATAATTTTAAGCAAAGTATCCTGACTTTGAGTATATGTACTCGTACTTCAAATTCGCGAATAAAAGTCACATTTCTTTGTTCTAGGTCCATTATTCCTATTTTCTGAACTAAAGATCCGAATTTTTGTATATCCAAAGTGCCCGATCCCCAAATGATTCGGTTATTTTCAATCTATTAAGACTTTTTCTGTTGGACCATTCTTATTGCGCGAATCATAGTGATTAGCACTGAAACGAAATCGTAGTTTCTTTTCCTGGATTATTTCCCCTCTGTATTTCTGCGTGTTCCAGCCGTATACGTCTCATCCCTTTCATTTGTCTCTATCCAGCTGTCAGTCTGACTGATAAGTCACGCTCTGCGATGCGTAAGGCGATTCATCGGAACCGGGCGGAGCGCTTCCATCGATAGTTAAGGCGGCGCGGCGGTGTGAGTATATTTCCAACATAGAAGAAAATTTGGAGACCCCCTGTAGACAATTTCATCACTATGAAGCAAAGCTTTTAATCAGGCGTTTCAAGGCAGATATTTGAGATCTTCGATTCAGTTTACACGATTGATTATTGAAATTTTGGATTGTATTAGGGTAAACATTAACAGTAATACCATTCGCGTTACCTTAAATATTCTTTGTTGGAATCTAATCATTTCTTCCCATGAAGAATGGTGAAATACTGGCATGTTAATTAAAGAAACATTTCTTCAAGCTAAGAAGACAAAGGGTTGTTTGTAACAATTGTTACGAACAAATAATGTTAAACATTCTAACATCAGCTTGAAATATGTGAAACAAAAAGCGAGAGATTCAGTGCATTAAAAACTGTTCTTATCTTTCACACTAGAGCTATCCTTCTTTCCTGGTGCAACCTAATATATGATCTGAAACTTAAAAGTAAAATCAAGTCAACAGTCGCATGAGATCCATTCCATATGCGTGTGGCGATTCTTCGCAAAATTGCTTTCACATTTGGCATGCATTCGGAAGCATACCGAGCCATCGTTCTTTCGCATCACTTGTCTGAAGAAAGGAGAGAAATGAAATTACGAGAGCTTGCTTGGCATAGTAATGTCCTGGTCATTCAGTAGTTGCGACCACAACCAATATATTCAACGCGCACCTCCCGACCCAAATGTCTTTCCCGATGTCGCTATACCGCTCACCAAAATTGAGGCAATTTCACGGAGAGCTCTCTTCGCTGTAATCAACCCTCGCCGAGTTTCAGTACGAAGTTGGTCTTGTGCGCGAGTGATTCCATAATTCAGAAGTTGTATTTTGTATCACGTAGTTTATGATAGGAAGTTGTGTGACTAGTGGTGACGATAAAAACCTGTGAAGGAATCTAATAATTAAGCAGAGAATAAAATGATAGTAAGAATATGATTTGTCACTGAACTTGTTCTTAAATTTCAACAGGAAGAAAATGACGTAGATAACTATAATAGTTGACTAATTGCTTAATAAAGCCAAATAATGCGGGGGACATTTTTTAGTTAACTTCAAATGTGTAGCTTGATGTCATTGTACAATCGAATCCCAGCGATCGAATTTCCTCTCAGTCGGAGAGCGCACATCACTCCCGGATAGGAATTGGATCGTGTGTGTCCTTCCAATACGTGTTGGCTCTCGCTTGCTATCCACTGTCCAGTCGGGTGTTTTATGAGCGTCATTCGCGTCACCGACCCACGCGCTCCCAAATTGCTGTAACAAGACACAGGGACGACGCGTGCGAGTCCCTTGCAACCCCACTAGTACTTGAAGCGTCCTCTCGCAAGCTACTCCCTCACTTCGATATTGCGACCAGACTCTCAACTACAGAGGAGAAAGTATTTCCTGCGTCCGCTTTTATGTACTGGTTAATGGATTGGAAGCTAGGTAATGGTGCAGTACATCATTACTTTTAATGGGAGTTGGAGGTGCTATTAAAAATGTTGTTTGGAAACTTTTGATGTGTTATACTACTGTGAAGGGAAATTCGAGGGAATAAAAGACCTATGATTTTACGTGCCTCAATCACTGTATGACTTTCATTAACAATTTTTTTAAGCGTATTCATAACTCACCGATTTGTAATTTCAATTTTTCCTTTTGTAATTTTTTTAGTCGAAAGAGAGCCAGTTTGCATTTATGTGGGTGCAGTCAACAATTATTTCACTATAATTTTACAGCAATGTTTTTATGTGAAATAAACAATGTAGAGTACTGTCTTCAAATTTCGATATTTTCTTTAATTTTTGTAGTATTGTTGCCACCTTTGACCTGTACTTCCAAAACATTATTCTCATCATAGCTTTATTTTTTTAAATAAACTTATTTTGTCCAAAATACGTTTTCTCACAAACATACCAGTCAAGTTTTAAGTCCCGATTACAATGAATGTGACTTAGGACACACATTTAGATTATGAGTGTTCCGGCAAATCTTTTATTATAATGACCTCTTGGTTTTCATTTCTTGAAAAGGGTTACCCATTTGAGGGGCCGAAGTTGAAAATATTAATAAACTTGACTGGTATGTTCGTGTTTTGGATTTGATATGAAGCAGTGATACCTGTTCTTTATAAAACTTATTTTATCATCAATTTCTATTCGCTTTGGTCATTAGAGTGTACTCTCCAAATCTTTATTGTAGCTTAATTAATCGATGTTTCCCTAGTGTGAACTATGAATACGTCATTCAGTAATAACTTAATTTGGTCCTCATGTAGATATCTCATTCGTAAATATAGGCAAAACCGCATATTTACGTGCTTATTTTAATTACCTTTCTGTTATTGAAAAAAGTTCAAATTTTGTTGGTGTTAAATATACGATTTTAGTTCTTGATTGTAAATGGAGTTTTTCTTCAGAAACCATGTTTCAGTAACTACTTCAAACGTGCAACTTTTTTCGTCTGAAAACTCGCAGCTGATATCGACGGTCAGTACGTATGTTAGGAGGAGGTTCACGAACTCAAAGAGGCCGGTGGCAACTCGTCACATGTGTGGTGCTGGATAATCCCTGTGGGAATTCGAGCGGGCACATCGATGGCGGTCGCCTAAGCGGATAACTCACAGGCTGGGAGTCCACGGATGGGGACCCACGCTGAAAACAGTTGAGAGAAGGAACAGAACCGGAGCGAGTAGTGGTTCAGGAAGGGAAACATGATGAGAAGGATGAAAAGTAATAGGAGTGGACATAGGATGGGTACGTGGCAAAACTGAAGGAGGAGGAGGAATTATGGTGCACAACTACCGAGAAGTCTAAAGTAAAACGAGGAAGATGAAAAGAACCCATAAGTATGAGAGGGAAGGAGAGAGATGTTGGGGAAGTAGGGAAACAGGACTGAACACACTATCTGAGAGGTGTGGGACGCGTGAGGCCGCTTTCTCGCAGTTTGCGTGTATATAATTATCCGCCCGCGTAGTCGTTCGACCCGTTCACGAACAGATCGACGATGGAGAACAGCTTTCTCTGCGGTGCCTTTTGAGGATGTTGCGTTGATCAACCAAGTGCGTCTCGTTAAAGGGGTGCGATAGCTATTTAATGGAACTGAAACACGGAGAGGGTTGAGACCATTAATTATAAGCATTTTTATAACTCTTGTTCATTCGTTCAAATTGAAGATTTTGCTTTTACTTCACTGCTTGAGAATCAAAAATAATCTCTTCAAGTGCTGATGCCACAGCTTATATCATGTTGTTATATAGGTATTAAACATTCGCAGAAAGGTGAATTTGCTACGACTTGCTATGTGCCCTTTATTTCTTCCCGAGTATAGCTCGATTTATTCAAATCGTGTGTCTCAGTGCACGGGTTCAAAACTCCTAATATCCTGAATACGACACGTACTAAATATCTTACAACATATATTGTTGTTCTGTGAAAATATTTTCTTTACTAAGATCAAAGTGAATTAATATTATTGTAAGAATAAATTTGCAAAAGATTTAACTGTAATGTGCATAACATTGAGAATGAGTTTAAGTAAACCTCATGTTTCACTTTCATCAGATAGTATTTAAGCACTGCATGTATAAAATTGTACATCAATATCGGCAAATTGCTATCGTGAGAACGAGATAATCATGTTATATGGTCATGGAAATGTTCATTTCATTTATGTTGTGGGAACAAACAAAACTTGAAGGGGAGGAAACAAAAAAATTCCGAATTTTACTGAACATCAGCATTATTTACTTTTGTACCCCATTTTATATTCATCTATTTATTATTATTTTACAATTACATTTATGAATACATGTTCATAATTTAATTTCGTTTAACTTTAGTTAAACTAAAATGTGTCAAGATTTTATACTAATAATATATTAATATTGTTAGCATACGATCTGGCAACATTTTAATTCATAATCTCCATATGACCCCCTTATTATTATTATTATTATTATTATTATTATTATTATTTCGAATTTTACTTTAACCATACCATAGTTAATTTTGAACACACTAACAATTGATGAAGTCTTCTGTAATAAGTGATTTTGTGATTGGATCAAAATCTTATCTTCATAAAAACATCTTATGCAACACGAAAATGTTTCCTATGTGCAACATATTTAGTGACAATTTCCCAGTTCTCTTTTATTAATTGTGATTTGATCATTATCTGCCTGAAGTTCTCAGAATTATCGTATTCCTAATTCTCCTCTGTGGAGACATAAGAAATAATGAATATTCAAACAGCGTTGCGAGCGCGTATTTGAAAACATAATTTTGAACTTTGTGAAAGGTGTGGACTCCATAGCACAGACTTTCTGTAAATCAGGTCCGCAACCTAAAGCTCTCTTGCTAGTGGTGTGAGTAATTGCTGTCTGTAAGCTGCTCACATAAGAAAATGAAATTAATTATCTAGACTTTGGAAAGTTGATCTTCCTTTCAAGCTTCCCACAAGATTAAGCTGTATTTCCATCTACGAAAATAATTTATATGAAGCTCTACCACCCTATTTTATCATGACACACGGTCATATTTGGCAATGGAAATGCATCAGATTCCGTGATAATTGAGATTCATGACAATGATAATGTTACTTATTGTGTTTAAATAACTTCAAGTCATTACATCTTAATGGTAATTTCATACATTAAAGACGCAGCAATTTCACAAAAGTTAGAGGGAAGTTCATTTAATTATCATTGAAATTAAAAAACCTTACTTTTTAAACATCAAAGAACTCCGTATTGAGTTTTGTTTTCTCTTCTTTATTTCACAACATTGTACTTATTTCCTGTTCCCAGATCATGTTTTCCACCAGACCTTTGTGTTCCGGGAATTACTTGATGAGCATACCTCTTAGACACGAATATATGTAAATTATCCTTCTTTCAAGATTTGCGGTAGTGTAATGTTTCTCACTAAAACGTGCATGTTTCTGGGAAATAATTCACAATGGCTTTGCATCATATGCAGTAATTTCGACGGTGGGAATACACTTTGTTTAAAATGCCCTTGATATAAATTTGAGAAAGAAAGTAAATGACAATATCCAAATTCTTATTTCCCTGCTGACTCACTAAATTATGAAATGTTGTTCTCTCAGATCACACATCGTCGAAGTGATTACTCTTTTCAATAAGTATAATACACCAAATACGTTTCCTTTTCAGAAAACTCGAAATTTAAGTTCAGTGAAATATTTTCAAGAAAATGGTTTAGAATTAAAAATTTGTAAAAGAATAGTATGCCGTAATATTCAATTACTATAATAATTCTCTAACTTGTGACGTATGAATCTCTACCATGTGAAGGTTTAAGCTTTTATTGAAGATATTATTAAATATTATCTCTTTTATGTGAAAACATTATTTACGATATTCGATAAGGAAGTAATATGGAAATTCAATAAAAGTTGTAATTGTTATATATAAAACACTACATGTGAATAATTATGGAATTCAGTTCATGATGGTTTTCGCAGCGTCTTTAAAGTATCTGCATTGTTCTGCATTTAATTTGTACCGTTGATTTGTTTAAATCATTAGTGAACTAAGTCATTATACTTATGCATCATTGCATTCCCTGAACGTTTTCGTTCTAAATTTTGCAATATTTTTTTATTTCTTGTTTAAGGTTTATAATGGAATGCGTTTAGTCCTGTGCAGAACATCACTGTAATATTATCTCTCTATTATTTATTCTATGAACTAGAATATTAAGACTAGGTTTTATTTATTTATAAAATAGGAATGAAAAGTTGATTTTTCTGAACAATGCAGTAGATATTGATTCATCTTTGATGAAGTGGGATATGGATACAGTGGCTATGAACGAAGGTGAAATCTTTGGCATATTTGTGACGAAATACAACTAAGTAAAATTGAATCCTTCCAACGTTGTACAATAAGTTTTGGAACTGAAGGCCAGCTGATTCTTCGAGCTCCACATTTGATGCCATGTATCGATGTTTAATTTGACTATTTCCAAGATAGTTCTTACCAACGTCTACCCAACCATTCCTTGTCGAAAAAGAAATAACTCAGAAGCGACGTGTCTCTCCATGGTTCGAATGTCACATGGATGTGTTTTTATGGGAACATCGTGCATAGGAATGCAATAGCCCATTTCAAGTAAAGCACCGCCACTGGGTTGCGTGCCTAAAAAAGTGGAGAGGTTCAAGGGTGGTGCGACGCCTACAGACCACTGCGTGCTGGGCGAGTTGCTGGGCACTCCAAAACCATTTTATTCGTGGCTTTAATGTATATTCACGACTTTGATATGACGTTTAGTTTGATGATTTGACTTTATGTTCTTCGAGTTTGTTTGGATTGCATTATTTGGAGAATTTATTGCGAGAATTTCTCAGTTCAAAATGCGAAAGAAATGCGTTCTACGGTCGGAGTTTCTTACTTTACTTTTCTATATTGACATTATTCACGTCTACAATCATAATCAACTGCTGAAGTTTCGTGGTATTTAATAAAAACGTGTCTACAAAAACGGTCGGAAGAATAATTTTTATTACTTTTTTCTCTCCATTTTGTTCGTCAGTTGTCTATCGCAAAAACGTTTATTGTGGGAAGCGATTATTATAAGTTCTTATGAAATTTGTTTACCACAAATATGAGTGAATTATTATTGTACATCTAGTTGCTGTCATAAGTAACTATGTTCATCTTTACTTTCCACCTCTAGTGAGTGTCGTACTAGTGAGAGTCAAATCAACTACAAGTTGCTCGAGAGTTTCAATTGTATGCATTCAGCTCCACATCATTAACATGAGAAAGACAGCTCCTTTTACAAGATAATGTATGCATTCAAGCGTCGGTGTGAGAAGTGAGAACAAGGGCCGTTGTTCGTTTGTGTCTGACCGCGCGAGGCGCCTGCCTGCCAGTGGTATGCCCACCTCCTACCGACGCGCCCACGACGCTGAGGCACCTCTGCGCTCCGAGCGTGCTATTCGACATCTAAATCTGCATCTCTCCCATATTTTACAACCAGCCCATTCCACTCTGGCGACTGAGATAATAAAAAAGGCTTTGGTGAAATAAAATGCTACAGTGAGAAATGAGAAGACTCGTAAAGCAAGGTAAAAGAACTTTATTTGTAGGACGAAATTATTTTGTCGAAGTGTGTGTTTCTGAAATGATTGACGTATTAGGAATGAAACATGACTGATACAAATTGCGCACTAATACATAGTTTGTTTTAATATCTCCTCGAGTATAGGAGAAAAAAAATGAGAGTATATTTCTTATTTGTAATGCATTGATGAACTGAATTTTTTTTCCTTACAACTGCTGAAATTTTTATTTTGTTTCTCACGATACTCGGTGCACTGAAAAGTGCGTTTGTTCCCATAAAAATGATTTACATTACTATAATAGTTTATATTGAAGGGAATAACAATATAATAATTGAAGGGAATAACAATATAATAATTGTAATAACAATATTATATTATATTGTTACACTTAATAATTATTATTATATTATGAACACTTAATAATTAATTACTGTTATTTTCTTCCGAATATGATGTATTGTCGATGAATATTTGGCGATAGGAGAAAACTCATCGGATTACATAACGAAGGCTCTTGCAGAAACATTGTAATAACATACGTAAATACTATGTATCGGTCAACAAAATGAAAAAAAAAATGAATATCGGTATCCTTGAAGAAAAATTACATCCCGATGGCTCTTGTGTGTTCAGTGTAATAATTACAATGATGACAATAATCCGTAAGAAATGTGTTTACTTCTGGTCATGACACAAAGAACAGTGCATATTGAGTAATTCAGGGCTCATTTTGAATGCAAATAGGTTACTTAGTCTTGGGGAAGCGACAGTTCATTCACTCGTGTGGAGCAACCAGACAGACTTCATCTGCATTCTGTACGAGAGAATGACTTGCAGACCCCACTCATTTTCTCAGTCCGTTCTTCCTATCATCCTTACACTTCATAGCAATCTTAAGAACGGTTATGACTATTCCATGCAACTCCGTTAGAACTTTCTTCGAGAAATGTGTCGTTCACTGGTTCCAAGGTCGTATTACCGTAGAGCCCTCCAGTTTTCAAATATCACTTATTTTTGCGTGTGAAAAACAAACGGTACCCCCTCTCAAAAAAAGAAAACTGATTATAATTTTTTTTTCAAACAAATCCGATTTAATTTTACATGGGCTGTAATATAATACAAAATTATAAAATTTACTACGCTCTTCACCAGTCCAAACAATAATTTAAAATGTTTTCGGGAGACTTAATGTTTGCAGCGCATTCACATAACTAACGTCTTGCATGAAGAAAATCTATTACTAGTGAAGCGTCATATAATTCATTTTACCGCAAACCGGGTCCACCGTTCGAGTACATCGTCCTGGTCACATGACTAAATACTACTATAGATTTCAGACTTCTCCTGCAACATCTTAGAACCTCGTCTTTCCGCTCCTTGATTTCCTTTTGCCCCCTCGGTCACTGCCAATGCTTTGCTGGTGGTTTGTGGCGCAGTGGCCATCAAAAG
Organism: Laupala kohalensis; assembly: GCA_002313205.1. Classification (NCBI taxonomy): domain Eukaryota; kingdom Metazoa; phylum Arthropoda; class Insecta; order Orthoptera; family Trigonidiidae; genus Laupala; species Laupala kohalensis. Next base: position 853,269 of record NNCF01127166.1, read on the forward strand.
CGGAGGGTAGCGGGACTGTAATGAACGCATCGGGGCGCGCTATCGAAATGGAAGCCTGCCTGTCTGCTTGGCTTCTTGGGTGGTGCTGGTTGCTTCAAAGTGCGAGACGTCGCACGCACAGTCACTTGCAGTCGACCACCGTTCTCCGACGTCTTTCGTCGGCAACTTCCACCATGGGGCTCGAGGGACGGGAGTGGTAGTGGCAGACCTTGAGACATTCCGGGCGTCTTTCACGAATTAGCACATACCTCACTGACCATTTGCTGTAGTCTGTCAGAGCTCTTGAGTACTGAACTGGAACGAGACCGAAAGGGAAGAGAAGTTAACAAAGAGAGGTTTATTTTGCTATTACATTTTATAAACCCGTCGTGCTTTTAATTGAGAGAGATTAATCTGAATTTTATTACGAGACCCTAAACAAAATACTAAAAAAAAAAAATTATTTTGGGTTATTCATATGACTACTCATACTCAACTTCACGTAAATGACATATTTGAAACATATTTGATGAGGGAAATACTAATAATCAAATTGACGTAAAAATAAGATGAGAGATAGGAGAGAAAAATAACTAACTTTGATATGATTGATGAGTAACAATACAAGGGAAATGATTAATTTGAGGAACATATTTTACCTATATAAGTAAATTATTAATAATTGGTATACGAATACTTAATATTTCGATATGTAATGAATCTCTCATTGCCTAAATCAGAATAACTTTTCATTAATGGATGGGGTAGATGCAACTTTGTGTATTGTATCGGTCTACTCCGTTTGTTGTGATGCGTCCGTTGTTAACCAGACACCATCCCCATTCACCTTCATTGTTTCGTGATCAACTCCCACGATGCAATGCGGTTGCTGTGAACGTAAATGCTAGTTCCATTAACGGCCAGCTCCCGCGCATAAATCGCAATCAGCGATAGTGATTGTCCAGATCCCGTGAGTTACTCTGCGGGTGCCCCTTTTGGAGCGAGAGACCATTTCGGTTAGGCCATGTTCTTACCTGCTTATTAACTGTGGCGTAATTGGAAACGCCGATCTCCAATTCTCCACCATCACCTCCAACCAACTCTTCTACATTGCACACCGTCACCTCCTCCATCTCTCACTTCCATCACTAACCATCGTCTCTGCCGGTCTCTTCTTTATCACTTGTATCCATTTCCTTTTCCTCCTTATTTCTGTCCTCTCACTTCTACCATTCTGTCACACAATCCTGAATCACCTAAATTGTTACTCATACGACTACCGAAGCATTTTAAAGAATGTGTTTGAGTTCCACATGAAATTTATTCAGTGCAATAAAGAAACTTATTCTAGTTTTCAATTAATTTTCACGCTGACATTGAGATGTTTCGTGTTTAATTTGTAGTTCGTGCTTAATTTAATCGGAAAGAATTAGTTTTACGTAAGACGTTTGGTCATTTATTGTAATTTGGTCGTAAGGAGATTTCATTACCTAATAGTAGCTACTTAAAGGGCCAAAATGGTTCATAAATTAATTTTTTTTAAATTTGGTAATTAGTTATGCAATTTTCGATATTATTGCCGATTTGTGGATCTTTCCGTAACTTCTTTGTTGAAAATTAGCGCTTACAATTTTTATCTGAGTTTTACTGACCCCTTTATATGAGAACTTTACGTCACACCTTAACACTCACAGTTACCACAATCATCCACTTCGCTCCGTGTTTCAACTATCATATTTTTCCACATTGTCACCTCGTTTCAGACCGAAGCTTCGTGAACCTTTCATCTCCATTCGAGCTGTTCTCCATTCAACACCTCCACCCTGTCATCACTCTGGTGAACTCATGTTTACTTTTACTGGGAACCTCATATCTTTTAAATGCAAGAAGGTATTAAGGTGACTTACGATAGTAGTATGATTTGGATAAAGAAGCTATCCTTGATTGGTAACACACTTGTCTCGTAATTAGATTGTTTAAATGCGACGGTTTTTTCATGCAACCGTATTCAATTTATTTACGTATATTCTTACTCACAAGATTTAATAACAGATATTACTTCCTACTTTTTATTTTTCAAAATGTCAGAGACAGTTTCTTATGATTGATCTAGAGAGTATTAGACAAATAGTTACTTAATGTTTACAAAGAAGACAACATCTACTCACATCATTACTACAAAATTATCTCAAAATGATGTAAAATATTTTTTCATTTAGTTGTTGTTTATGTTACATAAATCTGCTTCGAAAACATCTAATACAGTCGTGTCTGGGCTTCTTTGAACTTTTTTATCCGAATTACGTTTCAGAAATTAAAGAGAGTTTTCGACTGGTGACAGAAACGAGACGTTAATTATGTTTGAGCTTTCCTCCTTTTACTCTCTTTTTAGTTGGCTCTCGTCTCCAATCTTCACTTCAAGATTATCCTGTTTCGAATCTGTACTTCATCATTCATTCCTTTCCATTGCTCTAGCAGTTACAGTGCGATATGGAAAGTATTATTATAACTATATTTTTCATACTATGCTAGAAAATGAGTTTTTAAAATTCTTGTTGCTTTAAAGCTTTTTAAAGTGGATTTTTAGTGTTTCAGTTGTATGTATGATTTTAAAGAACTCCTTTCGATATTCGTTATTTAATCCCTCATTTATAAAGAGAGTTTAAGGTACCAATGAGGTATCTGACGAGTACTCAGATATTGGAAATTTTCAACACGTCGGATTTTATCTGTACTAATAAAAAATTGGAAATTTATTCTTAGTATGTTTTAGAGTGGTGGGTATTTTGGAAAATTTAATTTTAGGGATAAATCGGTGAACAGGTTTACATATCTGTATCGTACGCATGTGCATAATATTAAAATTTAGCATCGGAGCTACTTGAAAAATGTAACTCTTCATTATAATATTGTATTATTTTACGGCACCCATTCAAGTATGAAGTTTTAATCAAAAGCAACTACCTTAGTTGTTATTCTCTATTGGTTTTCACACGAATGACCTCTTCATGAAGAGACCAACCATCATCACCTTTGACTCGCGTGTCCTGTCCTGGAAGCAAATGCGCTCCAATGCATCATGTCTGCTCGCCATGTGGAGAGAACCCTATCAAGCGCAAAGTCCGATTGCCTCCACCACCGCCGCCACCAGGTCGCCGCAACCCCCCAACTCACCCCTTCACCTTGCTCCCGCTACTTCTGTCTGCGCGATATTCAAATGAGGAGGACGAGTGTCGAGTGGGGAGTTGGGGAGTTGGCGAGCAGACGCGGAGTCGCTTTCAGCACTTCGACAGCTGCAGTAACCATCCTCAACCAAATGGTACTCCAAATACCCCGTGGCATTTTCAGCAGAGGGCATAATTGTGCGTTTAGCGAAATGACACATTCAAGTGGGTTGAAGCTCATTTTTTTCCATTTGAAGTGTAAGATGCCATTTCTTTATGATGTATAAGAAGTTATATCCCAAACCTAACATTACCAAAACTACCAGAAATGTACGTAATATTATTCATTACAACAGACAATTATTTTCAAAGAAAAATATATTGATATATTGCAATAATTAGTCATTATAAGAGGACTAGTAATACCTCTTCGTCAATTTCATAAATGAGGATAATTCGTTAAATCACACATTAACTCATAAATTATTGTTTATGAATACATACATGAATAATATAAATACCCGTTTTGAATTTATTTTTAAATGCACACGATCGTACGTAACATAGTCATTCAGTATAATCCGTAATTAATACAAGTGCCATGTAGTAGTTGAGTTTGGTGGCTAGACTTTTCACAGAATTTATTCGTGTTTGAATAAAGCGAATTAGGTCCCTACGAGCCAAGATCGAAGCAAAACAGACAACCTACGCCCACCAGTTGGCCTTTGTTTTTGTCGCCGCACTTTCCATTTCCAAAGCGAGACTTTCCGCTGACACGAGCTTGTCGTTTGGATAGAGGTCGCTTTGCACACTCGGTGCTTTTGTGCAAATTTCTACAGTTTAATTATCTTTATTGAAGGATAATTTGTTTTAAATTTAGTTCATGACAGCTAATGGAACGACAGTTTGGTTCAACCAATGCGCACTTTTGGGTGCAATGAAACAGGATTCGAATATTATTTTAAGAATAATATAACATTTTAAAAATAATTTGTACCATTGCAATCCATGAATTTTAAAAACAGGGTTAACAAATTAGCAATTCAAATTGAATTATTAATGGAATTTAATTTTTGAGAAAGGAGTATAAACGAAGAATGAGAGAGCGGTCCTTTCCAAAACATAGTCGGAAAAAATAAAAGTTAGCTACAAAAATAAACCATTCATGAAAGGGAGCATTCGTATGAACAAGAATAACAGAATAACAAGACCTCCATTCCTCTCTCTGCACGCAGTTGAGTGGCTTCCCAGTTTATAGCTTCCTGGAGATCCCTGTCTTCACTTTTGTTACCCTTCTTGATCTTGTGAGACATCATCGCTTTACTGCTTGGTAGCTTTGGTGCTCGAGTCTCTTATGCATGAAACCAGTTCCCTACTCACATGACCACGGATGGATGTTGGTGCTCCAGCATTACTCCAACATTGACTTCCCCGAAAAACTTATTCGTGAACATTGCTCAGGTTTGTTCATCCACCACTTTAAAAAAAAATAAGTTCATAATGAAATTTTGGAAAGTTATTAATAAATATTACACTGAAAGAAATGTACAGTACTTTATAGTAAGGTACAATATCGCACTTTTCGTCGCCGTGATTGTCGGTCGGTTGCTCATATATTGTCGGTCGGCCGTTCGTTGTTTCCCCTCTAACATTGTCGCCTTACCCCCTAAACCCTATGACGCAGACCCTCCCAAATTTGCGAGTGCCCCTTCCAAAAAGTACACTCCCCCACTTCACTTCTGCTCTCTTCGAAATCATATTCCAAAAAATTAGAAAATTTTACAACTTTATCCCTCTTATTTTCCCTAACTCCAAATTTAAACCTGTGCACTTTTAACTCATCTATATAGTATGCAAGCCAACTTTACAAAGAAAAAAGCAACCATTTTCATGCATCCTATATTGATGTTGACAACAGCAGTTTAATCTTCTGCATATAAAATAAAGGGAAAGTGATTGCTTGAAAATGGAAATCGTTTGGTATAATTTTTATAGAAATATTGCCATGAATCTAAAATAAAACTATTTTTTTGTCTTTTACATACGTAGTTAAAATAGTTTGCACAAAGAAATATCAAAAAGGCGATTCCGACCGCGAAGGGTAAGGATGTTTGTTGAGCGAAAAATCAGAAAGCAATTGGGAGCGAAAAAGTGGTGTCAGTGAGGGAGGTAGCCAGCCGCCTTCGGATATTTTACAGACTACACGGTATTCATATTTTACAGACTACACGATATTACGCACGTCGTATTAAAACTTTCGGCATCAATAAAACTAAAAACGAATATTTCAGGCAAAATCTCGGGAAATTTTTCTTGGTTAGACTGTATCTACACCACGTATATGAGAAAGTAAAAACAACGTTCATCACCTCTATCCATTTTACTGATAAATGATAAATTTAAATTAGACTACAATACATAATTAGGTTTTAATTTATATTCCAGCTGCTAAAAATTATGAAAGTAGAACAGAGTTTGAGTTTTTAAAATTTCAAAGCACCATGCTCAGATTACGTATAATAGATTACATATATTCAGATTCATGTGCGCTGAACTGATATTTCGAGGTTTCTTACATTTCATCGTATAACCTGGATAACCTTCATCTCAGATACATGTCCCTGCTTCACTTAAAGCAAGAGAATGAGGCAATTAGCAGATTTGTCACTCAATTTTAAGAAACGTAGGCCATGATAATCCTCAAGAAAAAGTCAGTATTATTTGTAACGAGTATAGGTGTGTGTGACAGCATATTTGCGTGAACGAAATTTACATTAAAGAAGCCAATATCAACGTATACTTCGAGAAATGACAATTTTTCTTTCACCTCTCTTCTTACCTTAAACCGCACGCAGTAATACTTGACCAGCGCTTTGGGGGACTACGGCTCAGAAGATCCACTACCGTTGCGTATCACTTCAGATATTTGATTATTACATTAATTTTAAATATTTTTTGGCATAGTTCTATCCACTTATCATATCTAAGAGTTTATGACTCACAAGAAAAAACTATTGTCAACACAAAAATTGGTTAATTCCTCACAAGTTGAGTAAAACACTATAACAAAAACACGCTGACTCCCGAAGACTACACATGGGAAAAAAGACGAGATACAAAATTGAGCTCCGACCTTGATCACTCACAGTAAACTAATGCACTGAAAGCAATGAATCTTCTGTGCAATGTCGCGGCCGTCTATTGTGAAATCTTACCATTCCAAGATAGAGAGGCAGGGATCTGTTGCCACTTCTTCGTTTACGCGAGGTGATGAGTCTCCCTGTCTTTGGATACACAAGAGGTTTAAAAATAAATACTACATTGTTATCATTTTTATTTTAATATATGCTATTTTAAAAGTATATTTATTATTTAACTATTAAATGTTCTAAACTTTCAAAAATACTCCATTTTTCGACCCCCCCCCCCTTTCAAAAAAAAAATAGAATTCAATGACCCAGTTAGCGTCACGACCCCCCCCCCCCNCTTGCCTCTCGTGCAATGAGCCGGTATGCATTGGTCACGGATGCTGCGTGGCAGTGACATGTTTGTTGATTCTCCGGGGTAGCCTTTGATAGCGGTGCGGGGCACTGTAAATAGACTTCCTGCGTGTGCGTGGTGCGCTGGCCGTCGCGTGTCTTACGAGGGGCTTTGTTCCGCTTCGAATGCCGGTTCCCGCGCGTCCAAGCAAGGGTTGCAGCCACGGCCAAGGATGTGTGAGAGTGGGAGGTGCAAAAGTTGAATAACGGTATCATGATGGAGAGCAGTGATGTTCGTAAATGGATTGGGTTTTACTTTTTCTATAGATAATAATGAAGAAATTGTTTTAGTTTCGAGTTATGTTTCGTGAGTAAGTTTTTAAAGTATATTGAGATTAGGAATAATATTTAGAGATAGTTAACATGTCTAACTGCGGTGATGTGGTTTAAACCCCCTATGATTCAAGTAGAATTTCCAGTGGTGGACAAAAATGTGGCAAGTTTGCTCGGGTGTATTTTAATTTTCCCTGCCATCCATTCACCACACAACCTGTCATCAACATTTCATCTCATTTGCAACAATCAACTCACAATTCGACCCCTAGGCACCTTGGTTTCTGAAAACCATTACCACGGCGCGCCCTAGCGAGGATCGAGGAAACTGTTTCGTGCACTCTCTCCATCTATAAAAACCGAAAGCATAACATTAAGTGATTAGAAAACTGTTTGAACTTATCATATGGAAAATAATAAAAAGAACAGATATTTCGTGAATTACAGCTTTTGATAATTCTTGAAAAGAATTTTACTTGGGAAATGTGTTAAAAAATTATCTGGTAATTTAATTTCGAAATATCTGGGAAAATAGTACTGAAAAACAACATAAAAAGAACGAACACATTTATCATCAAAGTTATTATTAGAACATTGAAGGTCTGAATGTTAAAATAATTTCTGCACCAAATGATATTTCAAACTTTAAAGACAAAATCCAGTATGAATTCAATTATTTTGTTTATTGATTCGTAACTTATTGTATTTCAAGCAATGTGTATTAATTTCAAGCAATAGTATCCAATTACGTTGGTAGTTGAATATCGGTGAGGCGTTACTAGTATTAATTTATTCTTAATTACGTTGGTATTTTCTTCCTATTTTGTGTGAGAAGCTGTTGAGATTGTGCGGGTAGTACTTCCATGTAGTAACAAAACTAGTAAGCTTTACGATTAAAGCACTCTGAACAAAGCAAATACCAGTACTTTCCCTCAGTATGTACCCCGATGTATCTCAGTTTTCTTATATACTCTAGCTAGTGTTTAATTTACTTCTCAACATATGAATCACGAGTGTCACTAAATATTTTAGAAGAGAGACCAAAGAATACAAAATATTCTGAAGGAGTTTATTTCATTCGTTAAGTTCTCCAAAACTTGGAATATTCAACATGAATCCCATTTCTTTCCTTTTGCAGAGATTATTTACGATGAAGGAGAAAAGTTATACTTAAAGTTGGTGTGAATAGATTAAACCAAAACAATGCTCTAATAATAGAGACATTTAACAGCCAAACTGTTATAAAATTGTTCGTTAGTTTAGAAGTGTAGGAAAAGAAATATGATCTATAAGAGCTCTCGGAATGCTGTGATGGTTTTAAAGCAGATAAAATAACTGGAAAGATGACACTCTCAGACAGAATAGAAATAATGTGTGTAAATGTAACAAATAAGAATTTTATATTACAAAGAGTGGTGTTCATTTTGTCGCTAAATGATTGAAATAAAATTTTTAGGGAAAGAAATAGAATTGAGTCTGCATATCTCTTTGCGGAATACTTTGGTATAAAAAAGTGAATTAAGGATTTGCAAATGAGGAAAATGAGTATTACGTCCTGAGAAGGAGATAAATGTTCGTGAACAATGCTTTCCCCGGAGAAGATCGTTTTATTGTCATTGCTGTGTGAAATCAGTATGAGCGTGGCTACCGAGTCACCCGAGCGCAAAAGCGACCAACCCTCTCACGCATCGTGTCTTGATTTATACTCATTCCCTAGCACAGACATAAAGGTGAAGTCTCATTTTGTGGGACTTCTTCGACATTTCCTGCGTTTCCGCAACACACAGCGTCGCCGTTCTGCACCGTCCTCGTGAGTACCTTCGTCGAGTGATAAATCTGCGTGGACGTAAAAGTCAAGAGCAGGATGTCCTGGGGCCAACCCTCTTGTGTTACGTCGAGCACACATGGGATACAGTGCTGCTGCTTATACTCCTAGACTAATTCACATTTTCATCTGACGTTACTATTTTCTAGAAATAAAAGTCTTTTCCGCAAAGAGACTTCACGTTCTTTGCTTCATCAGAGTTTTAAAGGGAAATTTTAAATGTGTGGTTTTTATTAAGATTGTGGAATTATAGTTAACTAAATCAATGTTTTATGAATTAGGGATATCCAATTTTTTCGGTTAAATTATGTACGTGATGTGATGATTTTATAGTTGTGGAATTATACCCACAAATATTTTTGATTTTTTTAACAATATTCCTGCTAATTTCAACTATTACGAGAAGAAATATTTGTCGTTTAATTACTAATTGAATTTACATTTTTATTCTCTGTATCTTGTTCTATTTTTTATTTCAGTGCGCGTCGTTTAAAGGGTTACGCATAAACCCTTTCCTAGTTTGGCGCCTAGTGGAATGTTAACACAGAAATATATAAAAATAACAATTTTGCTCACTGTAAATAGTTTGAGATACTTTTAGAAATCAACACCCTTTTGACAATGGAGAAGAATATATTATTGAAAAATGGGGAACGTCGTTGGATTGAAGTTCTGTACAGTAATACGAAGATCAACAAGGAGAGTGTCGTATTATTCAATTTCACCCCCCACCTCGCGGGGAAAGTAACTAGATTTGAAATTTAAAAATTATGGAAGTGCATGATTTCCTTTAATCCAATGGATTGTTCAGATAATATAATTACGATATATAACTTAGTGTACCATGTATCTTGTTAATTTTCAACCGCATAATATACGAGTATTATTTAATAAGTTTATTCTGGTTCATCTTCATTCTCACAACAACGTTGTTTCACGTATCGTATGTTTTGTTGCGTATGGGGAGAAAAAAAACACAGATTTTATCATCCAGTGAGAAAGAGTTATCTTGTATATCCATCGCAACGCACTCTCACATTTTATGATCGTTCTGGAGATAACTCTCAGTGCTTATTTTCTTGGTGCCATCTCCACCGCTTCTTGACTAGTAACAACTGGTTGGTTACATCGAGTATGATGAACTGCAGCTTTCTCCTCACCATCATTTAATACATAATTAACTGAGAAATCTCTTTGTAATATTCTTAGTACTTGCCGTTCTCATTCAATATGACGAAAATAATTTTATTTCCTGAATTAGAGATTCTTTGACTTCTTTATAATATCTTAATATACACTCCCCATTATATTGGTTTGAAAATTTTCTTTCCGTCTTCCTAGAAAACAATATCCGTAGATCACAAGTATTCTTCGTTGAGCAGTTCTGCCATTCATCGAAACAGTAATCTTAGCACACAATGTAAAAGGAAAATCTCATGCATAATTCCGTGACCTGTGCCTCACGAACATACTTCAGCCATCGACCTGTTGCACCGTCTCTCTTAATCACGACTCGCGTGATTCTCGACTGTCTCGTGCCTTGTTCTTTCGTGATTGATTACTGCATGGAGACTGAAACTTTGTCTAATTTTGATAGATGTGGGCCTACTCAAATATTTTTACTCTCTTCAAATTCTACACCATATTGCTTTGTAGTCATGGTACAAGAAACATTATTATGTCGTGGTGTGCGAATAGATCATGCGTTCATATTGGATGCGGTAAATATTGATTTGGGAGTGGAGAATTCAATTTACATTGGGATGGAATATATGCTTGAAAGTGTTAGTAAATTGAAGAGATTTGAAGAAGAAGATCGATATATGGAAGTCATTTCTAGTCCCAATAATTCAACCAGTAATACCACTCTTAATACTAAGATACACGGGAAGAAGTAAATTATTCTGCGGTGACATGAAACTATTGGTAATATGAGACTTTTGATGTGGAAGTAATAAGTATATAACATATACAGTTACGATTTTGTGTCAAAAGAAAATTTGCAAATTTAATTGAAATTCGGAAGAATGTTAATACTCAGTATTATATTAACTAAGTTGCAGAGAAAATCATCTTATTGTAAAAAGAACCATTGAAAGATAATTTCCCTTCTCTTTTATCTGCTTGAAAAAATTGAATAGAATAATTTGTTCACAGTACGTTACATTGATTGCGATTTCAAAATACTTTTTTATATTGTAAAAATTGATCCTTCAACTACTACAAATACGGTCGTATTTAATTATTTGAATAATTGAAGATTTGAAGTTTAAAATTCCCTTTGTCGCTTCCCTTGTTTCAACAGAAAGTATCAACCCACCCCTGGGTTGTAAAGTGTTGAGTCGATGCGCTCTGCCAAAAGCGGCAGTGTTAAGTAGTCACGAGGTTGGAATATTTGTATAGAACTTCAGTTACACCCTCAGGATCCTCATGAAATTACTCGACTCCCACAGGAAATAGCATCGAAGAGATGTGCATGCACGTTCGGGGATTGGATTGATGCATGTGCGTCCTTAACGTAGCAACCCCACTGTTAGCACAGCGCTGCTTGCCTCAGATGAGACGCGAACTACTATTTCTTCTGCTACGCTTGCTCCTCAACATCTTGATCTAACAATTATTGATATCTTTGTTATCTAGATTTATGGATTCTCATTTTATTATACTTTGTTAAGATTATCCCTCCCTCATCTGTTCAATTCCTTCTACCATAACATCATCCTACGTCATCATCCTACGTCTTTTCAAGCTCACATTGGTAACTTCTATTCCCACTTCTTCCACCAATCCTCCTTCTCGTCGCCATTAATTTTTAGATATCAACACATCTGCTGAAATTATGTTACCATCATCTGTATATGGCTATCTACATCCTTCGATTTTCTATCACCCTTTTCATCCTTTGTCTTTCACTCCGTTTTTTCTATATTGATATCTTCATGTCTTGATCATACGGGGGCACGCGATGACTTCACAGGCCTTATATGAAATTGAAAATAAGATTAAAACGTTTATATTTGTGAGAGTAGGATTCGTATGCATTAAAGTCAGTATAACTGTTGATACATGAACCAACAAGACAAACTGAGGTGCTGGTATATTAAAGAAGAAGAAAAAAGTTCGATTCCCCTGTTACTCCGAGGGAAACATTTGATTCAATATAATTTTATTTCATATTAATCATGGTATAGTTTTATTGATATTATTATAGATTGCTTCACCATTGAATAGTATAAATGATTTTTTAAAATAATTACGTACTATTTATCTTCAATTTGCAGGTGCACTCGTTGGGAATCACTGTCATACATGGTTCATCATAATCCTAGTTCGTGTTAATTCGTTTGTGATCTTTCCAATGCTAGTATCAATATCTATAATTCAACGTTGACGTACATTAGGCTCATCGCCATTCCGCTGTTGCTGCCCCCGTGGTTCCTCGACGCATCCTTTAACAGAAACCGGTTTGTTTAGCTTGCCGTTGCTTGTGTTGCCATCGCCTGACTTTATTTTATCGCCATTTATTTTAGCTAGTACGTTCTCCCCCTATTAGATTGACGAGCGAAGCAAGACAGTATTCAAAGGGTTTGCAGGAGCGGATTAAATTAATACGGAAGTTCACCCTGTCGGAAGTGCGTGATTTACTTATGTTACACTCCCACTTACTTGACATAAGCGCTTCGTTAATTTCCGTCGCAAGCTCTTAGTTCACGCTCTCGGTTACGACAGAGGTGCCCACTCCCCCCCCCCTAAACCCTATGACGCAGACCCCCCTCCCCAAATTTGCAAGGACCCCCCAACAAAAAAAAATTAAGCTCCCCCCTCCGCTTAGACTCACTACCAAATCATATTCCAAAAATTAAGAAATATTTTACAACTTTATCTCTCTTATTTACCCTTACTCTATTTTAAAACCCGTGTGCAAAACCAATGCTCATGCTTTCTCACACTCTTTTAAGACTCTTATCTATATGGTATGCAAACTAACTTTACGAAGATAAAAAGCAACAATTTTCATGCATTCTATATTGATGTTGACAACTGCAATTTTATCTTCTGCGTATAAATAAAGGGAGTGATTGCTTGAAGATGTCTATTGTTTGGTATAATTTTTCTTGAAATTTTGCGCAGAATCCAAAATAAGTCTATTTTTTTGTCTTCTACATGCACAGTAAAAAATAGTTTGCGTAAGAAACATCCAGTTGGCGAATTATTCTGAACACGGAGAGTAAGGATGTTAGTGTGAGCGAAAGGTGATGTGTCAGAGAGCATCTCTGGGTCAAGACATTTGGGAACGAAGATGAGGTGATTGTGGGGGAGGTAGCAAGCCACCATCCCATGTTTTACAGACTATAGATTTCTAAAGCTGATACCTCCCTCGGCTTGGTACATCTTCATTACTAAATAGTTTTGAACTCTCTTTACATAGTACACAAATAAGATCCACGGGATAAATAATTGACGTAATAATTCGGAGATATTATTTTCCTACTTCTGTTCTAACTTAAAAGAAAATTGAACCGCTAGTGATACAAGTTTCAAAATATACTTTAATAGAAAGGATACATGATATATCAAAAATTAAAACATTTCACAGCTCGTGCATCAACAACTACTCAAAATACAAAATATGAATGAATTTGACTCACCTGTTTAGCTAGTATCGGTGCACACAGATGGGCGTCGAATTAAAAACAACTTTCGGTATCAGGGACACTAAAAACTCGTTTCGGTAGCAGGGACTCTAAAATTCCTTCAAAATCCTTCAATTCCTTTTTTTTTTGTGTGTGTGTTAAATTACAAACATATTGACATTCTATTAGTATTATAACTCGCAGCTAACTTTTTATTTTATCTAGGAACTTTTGCTGAAATTTTTGAATCCGCCTCTGCCTTAGGGCCCTTGATCGGAATTGATGGGATGGTCCCTTGCTTGCTTCCGGAGAGTAAATTAGTTTATTGTCCTCCACGTGGTCATACGCAGTTTGTACTGTTTTTTGACAATAAATTTATTATTGTTCAAATCTCGTTTTTTTTCTCGGTTACAATACTGTCTGTAGACCGCTTCTACGAGAAAGTAAGAATGTTCATCACCTATATCCATTTTACTTACCAAGGATAAGTTTAAATGAAATTAAAATATAATACATAATTTGATTTCAAATTACATTTCAGCAGCTATTTCGTGCTCCGTGGTCTATGCGTTGTTTACGCTGCGCGAGGAGGCGTTGTCATATCCCAATCCAATCCATCGCATTCTACATCGTGAATTGACTGATTTCCACTCTACGTCATCGCTGTGTCTTCTTGCACTCCGCTGCTTCCGTCACATCCATCTCACCAGTGTCGCTCCTATCGCTTGTAGATATGCGAAATTGCGTTCACCAGAAGAAACGAGTCGTTCTCCGTTCACTCCCTCTCCGGAATCGTTCACTAAATGTCGGTCCATCGTTCACATGTTTTTCCGCTCTTGTCAACGGTAGCTAATTGCGGGGTGGGGGAGATGTTACGAATTTCACATTCTCGCGCCATATAATACAATAGTATTATTGCCTGAATATGAGACATATAATTTAGAAATGGTTAATAAATGTAATTGTATATCAAAACTATGTAAAAAGAGGGAAAATGAAGATGTTACATATCCCATATTCTTGTGCCATATCCGTATAAGAATAAAACGAAATGATTTGAGTTCACATTAATTTTATAGTGATTTTTTGATATATTTTTATTCCTTAGGCACAACAATTAAACGATGTCTCGAAGATGCCACTTTGCTTCTGGACCACTGTAAGAACTTCCCTACCCAGTGAAGTGTGTTGGTACTAGCAATATAGCAGTGACACGAAGGAACGATTGGATTGTGTCGGACACGTGAACGGCGATCGGAGTAGGAGCGATGGTCGCGGAGGATTTTTACGTTCTGAAAGATCAGTTCTCGACGAATTATGTCAACTATTAATGGTTATATTGGACGATTGTGTGGATGATTGCGAAAAGAAAATATTGTTGGATTATCTCTTCGAGGATATGAAACAATATATACTAATCTTTTTTTTTAAATCACAGAAATCAGAAACAGTGTTTATGAAAATGTTTTGATTTATTAAATCCAGTATTTTTGAATATATAATTTGGTCTTTAGATGGGCTGAACAAAATATTGTTTGTGTCAGTTTTTCAGTTGCCAGCGTAAAAGTGTTTAGGTTTTTTATATTTAAAAGTGTTAACGTTATTTCATATTTTGTTATTACGTTACTGTGTTCACTATTTGTTTATTCTGATGTAATCTATAAAAGAGGCTTGGTTATTATTAAACAGATATATTTTCCACGATATCACTCAATTTCCTGGAATAACTGAAGGGGGCGAAAATATTAATATTTAGATGAACGAAGAACGACCGTTCACCAAAAGGAACAATTAGGGTGAACGATTTACTGAAGGAACTCGTTCCTTTAGATACGTTTGTTCACGAACGTCACATCTCTAATCGCTTGAGCCTCTGGGCGCTTTTGAGCGAGAAGCGTCCAAAAGGGATCATTTGCGTCGGCGGAGCGGAATGAATCTCACACACTGCTCGTATGATGCATACTACTGTTTGGTCCTGCAAAAATAGAAAATATTTATGACGCGTTTGCGGAAGTTTGTATAAAGGCAATATTTTGAATTTCAGGGATCGTTGCAGCAACTGTTATTAATCGAACAAGTATTGTTACAGTTAATTTTATTGTCTTTCAGAACTACTAAATGTGGGATTTATCTTCTGTGTATTCAACGTTTTTATTTGTTCTTGTACAGTTTGTATTGTACGATATTTTATAATTAAGAATATTCTTCACCGTCGCGTGGTTGGGTCACATATTGCTGCGATTTATACTCCTTACTTAACCTCAAGAAAACTATTTTATAAGTCAATTTTTGTATGAAAATGTTTTTCCTGTAATAAGAGAAAGTAAATCGTGATAAATCAGAATGAATTAAATGAATTCTGAAATGAATTTTTTTTTCTTAGTTTAAGAAAACTATATGTATTAAGAATAATGTAATTTAGAATAAACTTGATGATAGGTAAGAAAAAAATAATATTGTATTCTTATGGTTTAGAATTTTAATTAAACAAATAATGTGATTAGGCAGTAATTAAATTTAAATAGTTTGAAATTTTTAGGGGCTTAGTAAATATCTTTCTTCCAGTAAATAATTATTTGTACAGATAACAAACAATCTCTTTTTTGATAACGATATTTATTTTCCCCGAAAATCTAAAATAACAAGTGTTTTACTAGAATAGCAAGGACTACGCAATGTTTTGGTTGATACAAACATGCCTCTTTGAGGGAAATTGCTGTCGTGTAAACCCCGAACTTGCGCCGGGGGCTATTTTAATTAGGAACGCTGCATAGAGTCTCTTGCTGCGAGTAAACAGAGCAACGCGGAGGTACGCAGAGCTGCAGCGTGAAACGGAGCGGGTAATTAAGATGGCGAAGACGCAACTTGTAACCGCCGACCTGTTCGCTATGCCACCGCGCCGTATCGCTCACCGCGGAAGACCAGTCACCTTTCACGCGGTGTGGCCATCGTCCTTTCTCCTACCAATAATACGCGTAACAAAATATTATTGCACAATTTCTGCTGTCCTGACTCAAGGAAGCATTTGGAGGGAACTGTATTTTCCGTTATCAGACTACACTTGTTATATAAAATAATAAAGCAAAACTGTCTTTGTCCCTTTGAATGAAGTGCATTCTAAGAAATGTGCTAAGAAATATAATGGTCTTGGTCTCGTTCTTTCTATTGATCTTGTTTCCACGTCCAATATATCGTTCTTGATCTTGTTCTAGTAATGTAGTTAGTAACTAAGTAAACCAAGACAAAAATGCTCCACCTCGCCGTTACCTGGCAACATTCTCTGTCTTATTGACCGAGTTTGTTGTCAACAAATATTTTGAAATACCATAGTTTGGTGTCATCTTTGCCATGTCATGTGCACCCCTATCTTCGTGGTCGGCAAAAGAAGACGGGAGCCTTTATTCCAAGACCTGGAGCAATTTGATGCGGCAGGTTGCGAGGTTCGGGTCCCACTACCCATCCCCCCTCCCTGTGGGTTTCCAGTGTTGCCTTTTCTCAGTTCATGCTCCGTGGAACCGGGGGTCAAACTGTTTTAAGATCTCTTTTGACCCAGTTTATGCTCTTTGTGCTCCGATCAAGAAAAATAGAAGATTTTGTACAGAATGTGATCTCACCTGCTTATGCTTTTACCTCGCTGCTCTCGATCGTATATAAAAAGGAAAAATTATTACAGAGAAATGTTGAAAATTACTCTTCAGTTTGATGATCTGTACAGAACATCGAACAAGAGAGCTGATATGTGTAACGTAGCTATCACGACAACTTCCAGTGTATTATTATTATATCACTAATCTTATCATAAATATTGGGTTTATTTCAGAATGGTGACACACAATGAAATGATAAATTCCCTCCTATCACGTATTTAAATTTTTGTCTTTAGATTTCGAGATTTTCAGAGATCATATACCACTGGTTTGAATTAATAATTTGTTAACTTTGACATCGGAGTTTTCAAAGAGATTCTTATCTGTCTCTTATTTAGACCTCACTTCGCCTACCCATATACTTCAAAGGAAGACACGAGTTTTTTGACTATGTCTGTACCTCGTCTCGAGTGTGGCCGCAAGGGATCTGAGCACGTGCACTTGCAACCTTAGGCTCTCTGCTGTATTAATGCCTCCTTCCCTCCTTTTTTCCCTCTTCCTTCGTTCGTTGTTAACATTCTCCTCTCCCTCGTGATGTATTCTTCCGAGGGTGGACTGCTATAGCATCTCCTGCTGCTGGAATCTTGAGCCGTGACATTGCTTAGGTTGCGGTCGCGAAACTAATTTCAATACTGATATCGCTCCAGGGGGACGTATCTCTCTCTCTCTCTCTATTGTGGGCGTATCTGATCTCGAGGGAAAACTCGTGGTCCTATTGTACTTGTACCATGGAGAGACGCTGACTCCGTTTCTGAAGTCGGTCCTCTCTGCCATTCATCGGAGGCGTTTTTAACGAAACGATCCGCGCACGAATATGTGTATAATGACAAAAATGTCGTAACGAGTTTTTTTCTGCTTTAAGGAAGTTCGTATGTCTCACGTGCATGCATAAAATGGGCGATTAAATCTTGGAATGTGTGGATGGAGTGTATAGTTCCGTGGGTTTCAATATATTGTATGCTATTCAATAATACTGGCGCGAGTCTTGTTGGAAAATGTCTTAAGGCCCAATTTCACCAAATGTAGAATAATCGCGATTTCCTTAAACGTGATTAGGTAAATGGAATCGCGATTACATTTTATGCGTTTCACCAAGCAAAACTAATCGTCGATTAAGTTGCTCAATGTTTCTGAAGAATCTCTGGGTTGGTAGTAGTTTTACAGTGCATTATGGGTAATTTGAAGACAAATGACGGGAGGAAAACGCATCATGTTGCTCACTACCGCCACCAACGGACACCGAAGGCAGCAGCGGGCCTCCCTCGTGTCACTGAACATAACCTATAAACCGAGCCACGAGCAAACAAACAAAATGGACGCCATATTTCTCGCAGTTCTGAAGAAAATCGCGATTTGCGCTGGTAATCGAAGGGTCCCCGAACGTTTAAGCGTTAATCGCGATTTTCTCGTAAATCGAAGATGGTGGAACGCGCATTTTGATAATCACGATTTACTGCACAGAAAATCTCGTTTAAGACATTAAACGAACTTGGTGAAATTGGGCCTAAGAGATGGATATAATAATATCCTTGTATCAACTCATCTGCGTTTGGTTGCTGTTGTAGACTTATCGAATTAGGTTAGAAAGTCGTTTGATCGTAGAAGTCAACATGAAAAAGATTTCTTACCCAATTATTTCTACCCACAAATTAAAATGTTCGATTAAAATTTTATAATTTCATTTGCGAAAGTGTTAAAGTTAATTATTGTAATATATGCTCATACTTTCATCACAAAATTTAATTTTATTGTGTATTAATAAAAATGGTTCGCTTTTTCGTGGTTGGTATTTGGATATAGGAAGTATAATATCTCGTAAATCTTTTGTTTTAAATTAACTTTCAGTCGAGGGAAGGCTGTTCACACCCATTGAAACTGATTTCAATTTCATCACTTTTGATGAACCTCATTCCGCAAAAAACTATTTTAAATTTCTTTGCCACTTCAGTTGTTTCACATTCATTAAAATTAATATTTTGTCAGAAAATGCCATCCTTAATCTTTTTCACTTTAAACCGCTTCATGTACGCCATTTGCCATATTAATAAATATTCATTTTAATTTACGGAGGATCTTCTGTGTATGAATTATTCATGAAAGAGAAAGGTGTTTTCAAAAGGGGAGGCTCGACGAGTCACCCCTCATCATCGTCAGCGCATTCGCCTCGTTTGCTGATCTCAGGAACTGTCGCACTTCTTCCTACTCCTCCCAAAGACTTCTCCCCTCTCTTCTTGTTTCTTTGGTTTCCAAGCTGATTATAAATGATCTAATTTTATCGCAATTTCAGTAACCGTATGCAATTGTATCATTTTGAATGTTATTAGTAAAGTAATTCGCTTATTTTTACAGTATAATTGGTTGAAATTGTAATACTGAATACAGATTATTCATGGACTTAATAGATTGTGGTTTATTATGTTATATGCGACGTCGGGTACTTATGCAAATGATTTTATGATAACTCTGCCACATGGAAACTGCGACGTGTCTTTAATCGAACCCGGGATAACCTGCTTTGATCGTAAGGGAGTTGACCAGTACACCATCCGTTTCCTATCACACCTGTAGACAGTTCTTACTCAGGTCTCATACTCTAGAAGATACTTTTTTAAAACTCTATTTCGCATCAGAAGTAACGAATAATGTTGTGTTCCATTGCCATTAAAATCTGCTGAAGTGTTTTGTCATTTGTGTGAAACGTGTACATTGTTTTTAAATAATTTAAAAAAATTCATGTGCATTATTTCCAGTATTTTGTTGTCATGGTCTTGCCTACCATTATCACTGGAAAGCTGGCTTTAAATTTTTAGAGGCTTCAGGATTTTCGTGGCTCTGATCCCCACATGTGCGCTGACGCACTGGATTGACGAATGGACGGTAGCTCCATCATTAATTTGCATTGTTCTGCTTCCCGGAGCGAGGTTCTAGGGTTGGGGGGGGGGTGGCGGCAGGTTTCACCCCTCGTTGGAGAGTGGCACCGGCGCCAGCGCGACGCCCCTTCGTTCCCCGCCCCTCTAACATCACCGTCCTTTCTCTCCATTTCTCCGACGCCATCTTGTTGTGTTCCCACCCTCGCTTTTCCCTTGCAGCTCCTCGTCTCCGACGTCCGCCGGTCACTAAGAGCACTTGGACCCTCGAGAAATGTTGCTCTTGCATCTTCACGGTTCCCAGGACTATCCTACGCTCTGTTTCTTCTCTCACTCATTTCGCACATCTGAGCATCTAGCTATCGCTATTATTTTCCATGTTACTAGTTCCGCCTCTGCCAGTCGCACGGGTTGAGATACTCCTGGTTTCGTGATCTATCGGTACCTCATACACCTTTATCAACACCTCCTGTAGTCCATGAACCGTCGACTGCTTCTGAAAACTGTACTTTCTCCTCATTTATCCGTTAGGTGCTTTCGATATTTAACACCTCGCTCCTTTTGATTTCAACATCTCGTAATTCTATCTTGAGATTTGAGCCGAGAAAAATAGACACTGAATTATGTGATACTTAGTGCCAGGTGGTTCTGATTCAACTCGCCCAATCTACGTATTTCGAATTCTCCTTCATGGAATATTTTTCTACATACTAGTATTTCATTCTGTGGCCCTTGTTGTGAGTAACTCTACTACTTTTATTCTCATTATAGGTTCCAATCTCTTATCACAATTTGCTCAATCTCTTTCACATCTTTACTCATTAGACAGTGGATGTTATCCCGTCCAGCCCCAGTCATCTCCCATTTCCTTCTGGTCGTCAACCCTCTTCACCCTCCGTCGTGGGGGCGACCGCTGACATTCTCGCTCGGAAATTAATTGGGGGCACCCAACCATTCTTTTGTCTTCTGCACTCGGATTGGTTGGTGTACCTCTAATTGACGCCATTTGCTAGCCGTTTCCCCGAAGGGTGATGAAAATTTCCACCGTCAAAATTCTGAGTTTGCTGTAATTATTTGGTTACGGAGAGGAGAAGTGCCGTAATGTTTTTAATTATTTCTCGCTACTCTCATGCCTCGTTTCCGATGTGGTTCCTCAAGTAGTAAATGTTTGCTTTTTCGGCACATTTTGTGTTTGGTCCCAGCGATATTTTCCAAAAACAACTTTTCCTGAACAACTTGCATACATCAAATTTTTTCTCCTTACAGGAGAAATTTTGAGATGAATAATTTTTTTTCCACATAAGAAATTGTTATAATCCACTATAGTTTGTGAATTCATGGAATAGTACTTTCAAATTACTTATGTGTATATTATATGTGGTGAATTATTTTGATTTTTGATATATGAACCCTTATAAACGACTTTTTATGTATTCTTTTTCTCTTCTTTTCCTATCGGGTATTCGTCCACTTCTCTCTCTCATGTCCATTATGAGTACCTATTTAACTAAAGTATCGTAATCACATATCAAGAAACGTTCTTTGGCCATCACACAACCGATCCTAGAAATCGAACACAAAACGGGATTGGAATGAGTTATGTAAGAGAGGGGCCGTTCCTCTTGCGGTTTCTGTACCCTCAACGCGCAGCGCTCTTTCGCATCGGGCTGCCTTCCGAGCTGTTGTAGCAGAATTTACGGCTATGCGCGGGCCATGTCCCTTCACTTGAAGCGTCGTGTACTCTTATCTGTGGTGTCCCGGCCATCAGGCAGAAGAGACAGCGACGACGCTGGCGGCGTAGGAGGTTGGCCGCTTGGTCATATCGGAGGGAGCTGACTCTTACACCGGTCGCCCTCGGGTGAACGTTTCCGTGCTTTTACGTCTTGGGGAATTGTAGGTTTGAAATGAAGATTGACTGTTCTTTTACGACCTACAGACGTCTATTAAGTTTTCTCCTTCCGTTTTCCACTCAACCTACGAGCGTGATAGAATTCCTCCATACATCCTTTCGTCTTCTTAGTTTATGTTCTTCATATTTTCTTTTTTCTTTTCATTAAATTTCATTTTATTAAAACGCGGTTTAGAAATGTTGTTTCTCTCCTGATTTGTTTTTTCGTCCTCAATCTTATTTTATTGACCTATTACAGCCTTGATTATGTCACCAAACATTCCATGACTCTAAATGTTTTCATTGGTGGAATCTTGCTTCCAGCGTTAGTTGAAGTGCGTTTGCAAGCTCGAAGACGAACCGTTTTCAAGGGAACTTTTCTTCGTCCTTGCTTTTGGTCAATAACGTCTTTCCTTAATGTTTCACGTGAAGATGGCATTTCTCGTGTAGCGGCTACATGTATACACATAAGGAGCGATCGCATCTCCCCTTGGACTTGGCACAAAGCCAGGGTTTCTTGAGTCACGTGACCCCTAGTACCTTTGCAGTATCCGTTGATGTGACCTTAAACTTATACACATTTCCCTCAAGTGTTTATCCTCCTCGCCTAGTTTAAAATAGCTGTGGACTTCACCTTGAATGATCACGTTATAGCGATGTTCTGTAACTTCACACTTGGGTGCAATAACTGGAGTGAATACTGACGAGTACTCTCTTGTTACTCTTTGTATGGAAACTTTGGCGACTTGGATGAAAAACTAAATTTTATAATTTGGTGAATTTTGAACGTATCAATAATTTCTGTTAACGTAGTGGCATGTTGTCCTTTTTACCCCCAGTTACGTCTAAACTTCAAAGTTTTGTGCTGTTGGAATTTTTATTATGAATATTGATGAACCTCCGAGTTTCGATTACTGGCACCTGCTTATATTTACCAAAGCGAAATGCAGCTGTAATAGAACGAGCAATGTGGCCAGAGAAGAAGAATGTAGAGGGTCTAGGAGAAAGAAACATTTTTTACGGAATCGTGTGCGCTCTCGGATCATAGCATTTATTGCGAGATACGAAATGCGATATCGATTAGAGTAAAATTATACGCTATGTGAATCAAACTAATTTTTCAGTGTTATTTCATGAATAATGGAATACAAATGTTTAGTGCGACATGTCAACGAATTGTTGAGTACCAAAATGAATAGAACTAAATAGGAAATAGGAAAATATTACTTATATTACTGCTGAAAGTCAAACTATTAGATTCTGTAACGATCCTAATGAAATACTACCGCCATTACAACCATCTCCTGCGTGGGGAATATCTCTCTTAGACGTGCAATAAAAGGACGTCGTCATTAAGGAACACGGAAGTTCCGAAGGCAGACATAGTCGCGTCGAGTCCTTCCCTTTCCCTTTGCGAGCGTTAATGACGCTGACGACTGATTCTAGAGAGGGATGCTATTTCTGGAGTGTTGCAAGTTGCTGCGTAGGGCATGGAGTTGCGGCGCATTCCATACTGCCATCTGTGACATGCGACTGTCTTCAACTCTCCATCGAGGAATACGATATAACGAGACCCGTTTTTCTTTTACTTCTAGAAATTATTAAAAATTCGACGGAAATAAACTATTGACTTCTTACCAACTTAAACTTTGACATTGCGCAATGTTGCATTTTTTTAAAATATCTATCACATAGAGCAATTTCTGTAACTAAAATATAAATACAAAAATATTCATATTTTGCCGATTGAATTTCAGATTTTGACTATCGAAGAAAAGAAGAAAAGGATTTTATCGTAGAAATCGGTTTTGTTAAAATGTATTATAAATTATTATTAAGTGGGGATCTGTATAGATTTCAGAGGTCTATAAATCTGTTTCACATCACTTATGAATTTATATATAGTTAAAGTTTGAAGAAAAAATTGTCTTCTTCATTATAAGTTACTGAAGAGCAGGAAAAAGTCACAAAAAATCGTATTGTAAAGAGAAGGTAAATATGCCATAGAAGCTAGAGAAAACAGTCTTAAAATAAAACCAAAACAGAGGGACAGATAATATGTGCGGGATATGCTATTAACTGACGTCATTATTCTGTCGAAACAGTTTGTCATTACCTCTTAATGACCACCAACCTAAATGTTATTTCAAGATTATTTTGGATATCTATTAAATTGGTAGAATGGTCTTGTATAAGCAGATAAAACTCACA
Source organism: Laupala kohalensis (assembly GCA_002313205.1). Classification (NCBI taxonomy): domain Eukaryota; kingdom Metazoa; phylum Arthropoda; class Insecta; order Orthoptera; family Trigonidiidae; genus Laupala; species Laupala kohalensis. The sequence continues at coordinate 877,296 of NNCF01127166.1, forward strand.
TTTCGTCAACTAACTTCAGTTTATGAAAAATAAAATTTATTTTCCCATGTATATGGTGAATCAGAAACAATGACACATTGTATTTGATATTTTAAAACAAAAACAACTGCTTTACATCCAAATACGAGAGTGAGCGCTTATAAAAGGATCGTATAATTTTGTGCTTTATGTTCTTCTTTTTATTTTATCCGTGACTGAGAGGTCGAAAGATTGTTTGTTGAATGGCAACAGATTTTGCGGGAATTGTATCCTGAGTCCTGTCATTGGGACTTTGTTACAATACTTGATGGAAACGTAGGAACAGTATTTCCTTCTTCCCTCCGACGATTGCTCTCTTTTCTACATCTCCCCTCCTCCATAAATAAGACTAACCATTGATATATTTTCTACCAAAAAAAAAGGAATGTTCGTTTTGAGAGCGATTTTCTCTTCCAAATTTCTCCTCTCTCGACGAAAGAGTTCATTTTCCTCTTTTGGCGAGATCTCGGGGGTAAGAAAGACTCCTATGAAGAAGAGTTGTATTCTTTTTATAAAAAAAACTTAGTAGAAAATGTCGAGCAGTTTTTCTCTGGATTGCGGGGGTTTTACCGGTGCGTGTCTTGGAAAGCATGAAAGGAGATGCGCGTAGCTTGCTTGCCTCCTTGGGGTAGAAGGAATGGAAATATCAGGAAAGACGGACGAAGGGGATAGCGTCGGCGGCTGGCTCGTTAACATTTGAATCGGGTCTTTGCCATGGAGAGGGAGATTTCTCTTTCACTACCCTTTGAAACTTTGAAAGCGTCTTCTGTGCTTTCATACAGTGGACTGAAATTTTCACTGCAATTTTCACACCTCTGTGTTACTTAATGGGTTCGTTTTATTACCACAATATTGCACTCTATAGTGACCTTTGAGATAGTGTTAATATATTGTGATATATCTACGATTTAGTGTGTTTTATGACTGACCACGTATTTTGTAAATACTTTAACTTTGGTGATAACTGTACCAGGTCACACTACCAAGCTTTCCAGACCACGGTCTCGAAATATTTAATTAACCTTCTCTTCCATTAAAGCCTATTCATAAAGAAATGAGGAAGGAGATGTGTAAGTGTCCAAAAAATATAACTGATGGTTCCGGAAATCCTCACTGAGAACTTATCTTGATCACGTATCATTCTCCAACAGTTATCGTAGTCAATCGCCCTCACCGCTAATTATCTGCCAACTAAGTACATTATGAACTTGTTTATTCGGGACAGCGACTTAGGTCTGTACGACTCTAACATTGCCCTGAAGAAGGCCACAACATGATTGCCGAAACGTTGATAGTTTTATCTACTAAGACGCGGTTTGTCCCGGATAAACAAGTTCATACTGACTTTGGCTGCGGAAGCCTACGTTTATAATTAAGTTCATAGTGACACCATCACATCTGTTATTTCGAATACAGTCGATCCAATACAAATTCCCCGACAAATCTTCCGTCTCCAATACATCGCTTCCAAAATGGCCCCCAGACAAGCACCCTCCGAATTCTCCCTCGACATGGGCGCCGGCACCGTTGAGAGTCGTCCCATTCGCGTGTCTGCGTCGGCGGCGTCGGCGTCGAGGACGGAGGTGTACAGCCGGGCAAGGCAGGGAAACCGACGACGCCCTTCTGCGATGGAGAATAATCTGGCTGAGAGCGGCGCCTGTCTGGCTCCTGCCTTCAACGCGGAGCCCTCACCCGCTGTCACCCCTCGTCGTCTGTAGCCGTAAACAAGGCGGCAGTCACTCCCCTCTCGGCTAAGCGCTCATTCACCCTCGACGCGGTGGGTGGGGTATAGAGTGGTGCAGGAGCCAAGACAATTGGAATGGTCTCTGGGATGGTGATTGTTGGGAAGTACTAACGCTGGGATGGTGATTGTTGGGAAGTACTCTCTGTCAGCAGTGAAAACATAGGTTGACAGAGAGTTTTCTGGCGGGACACGCTGCTCTTGTGCCGCAACAACAATTGTCCTCGAGAGAGTGACTTGTCGCCGTCATTACTCTAGAAAAGGTGCATCTGTGTTAAATTCTGTAGTGAATGGGTTCAATTATTTGTCCAACTCACATTCCTTGCTTTACAAGAATCTGTTTGTTGGAAAAAAAAAGTAATAACACAGGAAAATAACAAATTTTAACTCATTTTATTTTTCATTCTTTTCTAGGTGTAGCAAAAGGATGAAGGTACAAATAAAGGATACACAGATATATTCCCAAATTTTGAGTCAGCCCAAAACGTATCAAAAAATGGTATTTAAAAAGATTTGTGTGAAGATCGTGTTATTTTACGTTCGATTTTTTCATTTCTAGTTTGCAATATTACAAATGTGTTTCCAGCATAGTGGTTCACTGTTTTTAGAGATATTATCGACGTATGAGATACAAATGAATATCATGGATTGAAATACTTTATCATTATAATCTAAACGAAGATTCCAATTTCGAAAGAAGTTAATTTGGAATCTTGGACTTAATTTAAAACCAGAAATGTTTGCCATTGAAGGGACAAAATTTAATAAAATTGAAATTATTATTCCGACCTCTTTTGTAAATATTATTTTTATTATTATATGCCACAACTTTTCAGTGGTAGATTGCTGCCATCGTCAGGTGAACATACGTGCTTGAAAATATAAACAAACACTTACGTTCACCTGACTGGCAGCATTCTTCTGCTTCAACGTTGGGGCACATAATAATAAAAAATGTCTACAAAAAGAATAATTAATATTAATTTCAATAATTTCAATTTAATTATGATTGTAGACGTAAATAATGTCAATACAAAATTTAATGGGTTAAAAATAATTCATTATCGACCGGGAGCATAATTGTAATGTTATTCCTTCTTTTAGTGGAACTGAGTTGCATCCGAATTCCTTAATTTTCATTTAGGTTGTCTTGAACGAATGAAGGGATTCTCGGGAATGAATCATTACAAATACAAACTTGCTTAAAGTAAAACCTAACCCTGGCCTCCATTTGAAGTTCCATCTGAAAACTGTGACCATCTGCTTTCTCACCATGCCACAGGCCGGCAAACGTGTCGTATCAACATGTAAATATCATTTCCAGAAAGTCACAGTCTTCTTCTGGGAACGCTCGTTGTAAACGGATGGACGGATCCGCTTACGAGTGCGTCACGCGCCTTGGGATCTGCTGTGGCTATTGCATTTGGCGACACATTGAGAACACTCAGAGTTAAGTCTATTGTTTTAAAGTCCTGTTGGAATGATATTGCACAGGTGCGACCAAGAAAGACAAACAGCTCAGAAAACGTGAACTTCATGTGAGAACTGATATACAATATAAGCGACTCTTTATCAGAAATTATGTTCTACATTAATAAAGGAGAAAGAAAAGCATGAAATTATGGTTTGATCTCGTCAAAGGTTCCCCTCATAGTTAAACATTCACGGAAAATTAGCATTTGGAAAAAGCAAACTTTCGAACAGTGTAAAAGGTACCTGAAATTCTTTTCGTTTTGAGTAGATTGAATGGGAAAGTTTTATAAAGACTTATGGAAAAGAAAATTTTGAATTATCCCTTCTTAATATATTTGGTAAAAACATTACAATATTCTATATTTTTAAATTCTAGAACTAATATGTACTATGTGAACATTGAAGGTGAAATTTACTGAACAAAATAGAATCGATTTCCAAACTTAAGATTATAGTATAACGGAGATTTTTGAGGTAAGGTCGTTGCAATCATATCACTTTTTTTTTTAATTTTTGCAACAGATGACCTTATCTCAAAAATATCCTGTAAGCAGTGTATTTTAAGGGTCAAGGGGTGTATTTTAAGGAACTTGGAAAGTGTATTAAGTCAATGGAATTTATAAGCATAACGCACAAAAATTAAAAGTAATGTAGCCCATAAATTTGTTTTAAAGAGTTGCTTCTTCTTGCTAATACAATAAATGTTAAATTGCACTTAACTGCTTGCGAGAAGTTATATAAATTACTGAACTAATCTTGATGAAATTTGGAAAGGTAGTTTCTTGAAACCCAGAGGTGATAGTATGTGCTACGTCTCCAACTCTCGTACTTTACGATGATTTTTATTGTAATTTGAGTGTCAAACTGACAACTAGTAGAAAAAATGATGGTAGAATAAAAATGAATCTAGGAAAGTCTCCTATAATATCAAGGAAATCATAACAAAAATCTAAGTTCCATTCACATTTATTAAACGCCATTCTACGTTATCGCATTCGTACGGAAGGTAGTAGGGAGATACGTTTAAAGAATTTGGTTATGTTTATATAAGTATGCATATCAAGTTTTACGAATTGCGATTGTAAGAAGTTGTGATTATCGTTATTCGAATTATGTTTTATTATTGATTTGTTGCTGTATGTTATGATGTTGTGTGTTGGTTCAGTCGTGCTTAAATTTTGAACACAGTATAAATTTTAAAATATCTTCAAATTTACGCAATGAAAAAGTAGCCGCTTGTATTCGGCTATTTCATTTATGTCTCTTAGTGACCACTTCCACTCTACTCTACTCTTCCTACGCTGCATTCCCGCTAAACGATGCCAGTCGACTGACTCCAACGGACCGGATGAATGTCGACCTTGCCTAAGTGTATCATACGCACATCCAGTTCCGGCCTTCGCCCAAACCAACTTGTTTCCGAAACTTAACAATGCGAGAGCCGGATGCTTACATTAGAAATTTAATCCAGAAGAATTTAAATATTGATTATATTTTGAAAACATGACCTTCAATTGTGGAGGATGTTTATATCTCGTGATGTTTCTTTATGTGGAATTTCATATTAAAAACAATGCGATAAGTGACTTTTTCTTATAATGCTCTGTTACTATCTTATGACTTGTGTAAAATTATAAGATTAAATAATGATTAACGCGCAGTAATGACTGCAGTATTACTCTGAGCAATGCACTCTAGCAAAGTGTTTTGGAATCATATCAACTCTGCTATTACGCCAACCTGAAGCGATTGAAGCATGGTCTCGGTGTGCCATTGAAATGCCGGAACGCTATCTGCGTGTCCCACGCGCAACAGGTGCGCTGACGGAGGGCCACGTGGGCGACGCAGCGACACTGCCGAGTGGGTAGAGCACGCGTGACGCACAACAGCCACCTCCCTGTTCCCTATACGGACGATTATGCACGCCAGCCCTAACCGCTCGCGAATACCAGCGAAGTTGGGGCCACACGGGGTTGTGGATATAAATTGTACGATGAGGTTGAGAAATTGTTGGTTCTACCTGGCTTATCTATGTGTTTATAATTTCTCCTAAAATTTTATAGATTTGTACACGCCTTACAATTAAGAAAATAAATATAATTAATTCGATGGTGAAAATATTTATTAGACATGAAGCACTTTAATTCTAGTATTCCAAGTTTCGAGCATAAACAAAACAAAAATACAACAACAAGAAAATGAATCTTATTTGAAATTTTCATAATTGCTGCGCGAACACTTGACACGCATTTAGAATATCCTAGAAGTCAAAGCAAGATTGGAAAACAAACTAACTATATATATATATATATATATATATATATATATATATATATATATATATATATATATATATATATATATATATATATAGAGAGANNTATATATATATATATATATATTAGAAATAATCGATAATATCTGGGATATAATGGTGTTAAAACAAGATACAAGATACAACCCTGATAATAATCCGAAGAAAATGCATAAATATGGAAGTTCTTAACGAACAATTATTAATATTCTGGAAACTTGTATTTAGACTTAATTATGAAAGCCATTAAACGTGGTAATTCGCCGAAAGCAAATCTGTAATTGTTCATCCAGTTTTCAAAAGTCTTCATACTCTCCGGATTCAACAGATATAAATATTAACCGTAAATTTAATTCGTTTATGTTCGCAATGCTTTTCTGCGACATTTTACAGAAAATTTTGCCAAGGTTAGGGTGATATATACATAATGTTGGCAAAAACACAGTTATTTTCACTTAAAAAATTAATTTGACTGAAAACCACTTTGTAGACAAAAACTGTTCAGATCCTGTTCTGTACTAAGTTCAGACCACTGTTCAGTACTCAATTCTGATTTGTGCATTTGTTTCATTGATATAAAGGTTGTAAACCAAATCTCTTTCATTTGTGAAACAATCATAAATGTAACCTGGAATGTTGGGTTACATGTGAAGCATTATTTATTTCCATAGTTTCCACCTTCGTTTATTCGTAATGGTAAATGTTATGAATTTCAAAATGTAGCTGTTCAATTATTACAATACATTATTCAGTGTTTGAATTCTTTATTTTCTTCTCGGTAGAACACGTCCAAATTTAGAACGCAAATAAAAGAATCTGAATACTGCGCGTTTTACAATCAATCATGGAAGACATTGCACTGATGCATAACAGCGCTCCAGTGCTCGAGGCTCCCCTCGTCACATCTCAGCTTCTGCGAATTCGTTGTGCGCGGCGGGAGCCACGGGGGAATCAGGGATGCTCGGAGATTCTCAAAGTAAATATCACGTCACGGGGTTTATTTGATTTCACATAATTTTTATTCATGTAATAATTTGTTTTTGATTCCCACAGTTACAAGGAAGTATGATAAATTTTTGTATCTATAAGTACTTTTCCGCATTTCTGTCTTTGTTTTCGTTTTTCAAAATCGATTTTAATACTTTTGCACCTTGCTGATCTGGAAAGGTTGGGGAGAGGAATTGGTTCTTCCTTACTGTTAGTAATGAAATGTGAAATTCTCTTAACATAAATTAGTGATTTAAATTTCATTAATGCTAAAACTTCTTTACATTATTCAAACTTATCTCCAGTAACTAAGTTATTCATGTAGAAATTCCTTTTAAATATTCTGGGGAATTTTCCGGAAGCTACCCTTAACCTTAGTTTTAGAGAACAATTCGACTAAAAGAGACGGTCACCCCTGCATCCTCTTTCTCCCAGAGCGTGGGAGAATCCGCATTGTGTGTGCAAAATCACCCATCAACTGGTGAATTGCGAACCGTTTCGCAACGCATCGAGCGTCAGCTGTTGGCGACAGCCATGGCGTTCCTGCAATGAGGAAATCCTCTCTGGAGACACGCCCCGCGGCATGATGGCTCGAGATTATACTAGATGCTTTCATTGTGTTTGCATCATGAATTCATTTATCCAGATAAATGTCATATCATTGATGAGGAATGATGATCCATAAAATTACATCTTCTCTAAAGAATAAAATAAACGCTATTCTTTATTTTGTTAATGGAATGTAATCATTGACAAATTTTCTTTTCTATAAAGCGATTTATTTTACTAGTTTCTTTGACCCATTGCATCATGGATAAGATTTTTTTCAATACGCTGTTCAATATATTAAACATTCGTAATATTTTTTAAAATAATTTACGCGTATTTTAGATTTGTGAGACGTGTACAAATGTTTGCCATTGAGTTGACACTATCATATTTGTCTCATTGACATGTTGTCGTCTCCCGAAAACGAATAGAAGTTTCAGATTATAATTCTTCTTTAACTAGTAAAAGGAATTCTTGATATGAATAGTTTCTGAAATGGCCAACAAAATTATTATTTATGCTTATAAGAATATTATATAAGAATATTTCATTTGCCCTTTCTTAAATCCTAAATAATCGGAATCGATAGTCTCGTGGAACCCTCAAGTTACAAAGCCTTGTTTCTGCGCAGTCGTGTGTGTTTTTTACGTAGTTGGTTAGAAGTGCGTGCTTAGAGTTTAGAAGATTTTCTGATTTAAAATGCATTCAAAGCCGTTTTCTCTCTTTATGTGACCAGTAAGTAAGAGGTTTCTAGACAGTCGAGTCCATTCTCAATGAAGCATGGAAAGGGGACGAATGGAGAAATGAAAGGACATTTATTGTAGATCCTGAACCCTTCTAATGTAAACTTAAATCTTTACATCGTCCCTTACTATTTTTAATCAATAATTCAAAGTAATATCCTTATTGGGATTATTATTGTAAGTAGCTATTGTTTGGAGTTTAGTCACGTTACGTATGTCTCGTGAATTGCTCATTGATCCAGTTGTTCTCGTATAAGTTTTATTTGCATATTTCTGTATTCGAGATCTACGTTGAGAGTTGTTTCTGAAATACTAGTTTCTAAACCGTGAAAATGATTAGCAATTGTGCAAACGATTGTGTATCTCAGAAAGGTGTAATTGTCCGCTCTCAACTGTCCAGGGCGTCCTGTGTCCAATGCAATGAATGGGCGAAGTGATTGTTTATCTCACAAGACTGACCTCCACGCTCATCCCACCCTCCCACTTCCTGTGGAGCACGCCCTCTGGCGCAATAGCAAGCGGGTGGGATACTGCTACGCTTGTTACATGACCATTAACACGAACAATAAAAGGTTTATATGAAAAAAAAATTTCTTCTGGTTTTCAAATGGAAACCTTTAGTGCACAATTACGTATAGGCGCCACTAAGAACGGCACAGAGCTCAGTAAACCTGCACTTTCATTTAAAATGGGCTTTCATTTAATTCAGTTTTATTGCCAACAACTTTTAAGTTAAATTTCATATAATACGTGTTATAACTTATTTCTCAAAGGTTGTTGAATTAATTAAATTAGAAAATACAATAACTTAACATAAGCGTATTTCATTTAAAATACTAACAAAGTTAAAGAATCGTGTTTAAACAGTTGGTACCATCGCATTCAAAGTGATGTTATATCTTTAAAAAAATATGCTGTTCAACAGTATAGAAAAATCGAGGATCCCCAAAAAAGGGGTTTGCACAGTTTGAATGTTGTTACAGAGAAAGTATTACAGATAATCAGGTGCAACTTTTTGTATTTAGATCTGTCATTGCTTGTTGCCGTTTATTTGTTTTTCTTTTATTTTAAGTTCAGTTGCTAGTAGTGACAAGTAATTGACTATATATCTGAGAACCTGTCCTTAGAGAACCAGATCTGAATTTCATTTTTTGGCTGGAAATATGAGAAAATAGAAGTGCAGGAAAGATGGTGGGTAGAATTTGATTCTCTGAAAAACTCTGTCTACGCCACAAAACCACGTACACTGTATGCTATCAGAGAGGCAATTGTTACTGTCTGTAAATCCACACATACACACACATATATATATATATATATATATATATATATATATATATATATATATATATATATATANTTCCACAGCAATACAGACCATCGTTTGTATTACCGCTGGTGGAGGACATTTTAAACATCTTCAATCATAGAACATAATGAGTAATGTTTTGAACATCTTTAATAACTCGAAGAAAAATAACAAAATTTTAACAGTGAAAACGCTTGTGGGACACTATGGCGGGTAATCTAAAAATAAATTGTTTGAACCTAGACTCGCCCCACACTTTGCTTGAGTAATATAAAAGGCAATATAATATGAAAGTGTATGCTACATTTCCTTTAATATGCATTGAAGTAGTGCTGTTTGTACGTTCTAAGTATTTTATAAATCATATTGTGATGCTATGTATCCACGATTCAGTTTCGTCTCATGCTGCAGGGGATGGAGTTGGGAAACTGAAGAATTTGGTGTGGTATAAACGGTTCTCTGACAATGTTACGTTGCTCTTTCATCGAAAAATACATATATTCTATTAATTTAATCGAAATCTTTGTATCTGTTCTCAAGAAAACATCCAGAAATATGTATTCAGTCATACATGCATTCATGCCATCTTTTACACTGTAAGTTAATTCTTCTGTACATCGTAGTTCAAAAGAAATTCTGATATATCGTTTTTGTGTCTAGTAAAGTATCCCTTGTACATATCTTTCTCAGTGTAAGTATTGTTCGCTTGACAAAATAAATCATACCCAAATATCAGTATAGTTTATTAATGTTACTTGTGCATTAGATAATGGAAGTAATAAATCCGACTAACCTTTGCTCCATACTACTAATTCAGAAGATTCTTTTCGCAATTGTTTACACTGTAAAGTGTTTGCGTGGTTAAATGTGTTACTATCTGCTCTACCGACGGTGTAACATGCATCTCGTGAGAAATCTAAAACGTTCCCTTTACATGCTACGTCGCGTTTTAGTCTCCTGTGCTCCAATGTTCCCTTTATTGCCCATAGTTGTTTCCGTCTCGGCAGGCGCCCGACCAGGCATACTCGAGAAGTTATTTCTTCGTACAGCGGAATTCCGATAAACATTTCTCAAACAATTGGACTACGGGTTTGAATCACGAGAGAGAGAAAGAGGGAGAGAGTGTGAGGAGGAGGAGAAAGGTTGTTTGTAGTATATAGGTAAAGTTTTGCTGGAGGAGCGATGGCAGATGCTGAATGCTCTATAGGGAGAGGAGAACTAAAATATGAAGTAAATTTTATTAGTAATGCAGCCAACATTAGTTTCTTTATTACTTTTACTAACATTATTCCTTTGCAGTATTTTTTTACTGATTACGTTTTGAAGATAGAAGAAAATTACTTGGATAATCCAATTTTTTTTAAAGAAATTTAGTGCTTATGGAACTGACATGGTAATGTTTCAATTTGGGATATGAAGGATTTGTTAATACTAAAGATATAGCCTCATATTTCTTTTAATGTGAATAAGAATAATTCTGGAACATTCCGTACCAGTTTGATACTTACCACAAATGTATATAATTTCAATTATTTCTATTTATGGACTGAAAATTGCATGAATCATTATACTAAGTTAATCATCTGCCACGGATGCAATACCTTCAAATGCCTACTGACGCGGTTGAAACTCTTACATGACAACCTTTAAAGTGATATACTTTTTCACAATATCCAATATTATTGCTAACAAACAATGAATTTTCTTAATTTAAATCATAAGTAATTTTAATTTACTGGTTTCTTTAATTTGCCTAATTTAGATCTTTTTGGGAGGTTTAATTTTCTTTACTCTACCAGACAAGAATAAAGTAAATTTTTTAAGAAATAACGATTTTTTAAGTAGTTTGGATAAAAATTATGGTATTATTAATCTTAATAAAAATATTATTGGAATCCAATTTTTGCCTTCATGTTAGTTTGAAATCATTTTGGGGATATTCACAATATGTAAATAGTTCTTACGAATAAAGAAATGTATACGATTGAATGTTGTCTCATTTCGTTATGCCTATGCAGCTCTATTTGTCGAAGGTCTTGAGTTCAAAGTACTTTGCAGTGGTGATAGCATCTTGGTGCATTACGCGACTGGCGCATTGCTTCGCACGCCATCGTTGCTACCACCCCCTCTGCAACCCCTATAAATACTTCGTCCTGTGCAAAGGCAAGGGGGTGCAATGACCGAGACATCACTTCGACCGCCGTAGTTGATTCTGAAAATCAGGCATGAGAGATTGAGGTAGGAAGCAATCGCCATTCGTAGAAAACGCGATAATATTGTGTGCAAGGGGTAAAGAGGAAGAAGAGATGTGTATGTGACAAAAATATAATAGTGCAGATGAAAGCTGAGATTTTAGAGGTTTTGGTTTGGATCGTTTCCAGGACAATTATCGAGGACTAAAGGAAGCACTTGGTTTCCAAAAATGATGATGTGGAAAATCAACTCTCTAGGGATCAATCAAGTTATTTAATAGATTCTTACTTTAACTTTTGCCAAAGAAATTTTAAAAAGGAACAAATTTTCTTGATTGCTTATCAAGATCACAAATCAAATTGAAAAAACTCCTCAATTAAAATAGTAATTACCTTAGTTTGAGCTAATAGTTTTATTAACTTCTAATTTTACCCTTCTGAATGCAAGTCTCTACCTCTTTCTCGGAGAATTAAAGTGCTTGATTTCACTGGTACCACTGTAACGGATGTAATTTCAGAGACTCGTACTAACATATTTGTCAGGATCTCTTCGCCATTACTGCGAACTGCAGTGCTCCCGCAGCACACAATTCTCTCCGGAAGATAGATTCACTAGTAACTCCTTGCCTCCCTCATTCCAGTGACTTGCTATCTGGAGCACTTGCTCACCGCTCAAGCGATGCATGCAGACACAATTTCGAACTCGTTCCTGTGGAGCAGACTGAATCTTGCATTCTTAATACGGTCGATTCATCATATTGCTTAAGCGATTCCATGTTGGAAATGCTGTACGTGACAATTGTAACGACTCACACGTAGTAGAAAAATTATTTATGACATTAAGTGATCGTTGCCGTTAAAAATAATATATAAACAATCATTGAGTGACGAGGAATATTTCATATTTAATGATTAGAGTAATATTTGAACTGAAAGAGAAAACAAAGATGAAAAATGTTCCATCCTTGAACAGAGATAATCTAAATTTTGTATTTATATTTTTATTATTATGTTTCACTGAATTTTTGTTTCTTTATATTTTAAACTTCTTTCTCCGTGTTAATACTGTTTGTTGTAAACTGCTACTGTATAGCTCTGTTTAATTTCTCATTATTTCTCTTAATTCTTGGATATAGATTCATTTTATGGTAGTGTGGGTCAAGAACCTTGAAACCTCAAGTTCATAGTTCTTGTATTGTGCCAGACTATATCGCACTACAATCTTCCAGACGTTTATGAAATTATGGCTTCCATGTGCTGTTTTAAAGCAAGTCGATTGCAGTCGTATAAATAAGAGAAAGCGTGTTTCTTAAACTTTTTTGAGCTTGCAAGAATTATTACTCACAGAGATATGTGGCATTTTTACACCGTTTTGCCCACGAAATATTTCTGTACGTTTTAAATATAATGAATTTCTTAATACAATATACATTACATTCTAATTATTCGATCATTCTTAGTTAATCATTTAGTTTATTATATCCTTGACAGCTATTGAACTGAGGGCTTTCACTTTAATTCAGAATCTTCGTACGAATTCTTTCACAAAAATTTCCTATTATTATCTAAATACTTCTCAGAAATTAATTTTGAGGTTTCACCGACTCTGCTACTTTCTTCATGGCATTTAAAACATTGTTGGTGCATAATTCTTTAAAAACGTCTTCCAGGGTTCCATCTGGTATTAAATGAACGCTGCTTCGTTCGTTGCGGTGTACGGTGAACGTCGATGGAAAGAGTCCTCTTGAAGGATGATCTTGAGAGTGAGCGAATAACCGGAGAGCTGCAAGAGGGGACGCTTGGGGTGGGGACCTCCTTTCGGACGACAGCCTCTTCTCCCTCCCGATTGTCGGAGACGCACCTGGACGTTGAGGGCCCTTGGGTGCTGCCTCCGTTTGAGAGGGTCGTCTTGTCCTCGACGTCGAAACTCTCGTCCCCTTGAATCATTTCCCCGCTGCTGGTTTTGTATTCTTCCAAATTACTCCTTTCCATCAATTTCATTCCTCGTCAATTCTTCACATTTATTGAATGCTACAGATATTGAATGTTGGGTTTCGGACAATCGTTGTTCATTAAATAAAACTTTAATATTTTGAAACGGTCTTTATGTGACATAATGTGATCACTATTTTGGAATTAATCAATATTTTCCTAAAATACGTAAACTAATTATTAATTTTGTTTAAGATGATGAATTTAAACGTCTTATATTATGGGATATGCGACTTTCTTCCTTAACGACAGAGTACTAACTCTTCAATCCTCATTACTCATTTCTTCTCATTGCAGTACCTTCCACCACTCCCAAATACCTTTTCGTAACTTTGGCTCAAAGAGCGAGCGACATTCTCTCCATCAGCTCGCTTTGATGTAGCTCATCGTCGGGCGACTTTCGATCCAGCGGAGGAAGTAATCCTTAACGAGCGTGTCGGAGGAGCTAGTGACTTTCGGGTGAACGATTCGAAGACCCATTGACTACTCGCGACTTCCTTTCCCTAAACGTGCTTTGAGACACCCTTACGTCTCTCGTACCTACTGCTTTTGTCAGAAGCAATATCCTCTCTGCTGTGATTTGGAACATTCCTCCTTTCCTGAGAGAGAGTTGGATATACGAAGCTCCCGGAATTCCTTGTATTGGGGAGAATATAACATTCTGATATAATGGGGATATAATTTAACTTGATGGAATTTTGATTTGAAATGTCTGCAGTCAGATTATGGAACAAAACTTTAAATATTATGTTTTATTTTTATGTCATTAAACTTCAAATTTTAGAAGGACTTGTTCTTAAATGATAAAATATGTTTCATAATAAATTGCGCATTATAAGTATATCAGGTTTCGATGAAATAAAAAAGCAAGAACATTTGTGTAATATAAGAAAATATGGTTTTGGCAATCAAGTTATTCCATTCTGAACCAAACATCTGTCCGAAAGTAAAATTTAGAGCCTCTCCTCGCTAAACTCCACAATAAGAGCTCAGAAGAATTTGGCAAAGAACGGCGCAGTCGGACGATTTCTTGTCTTGGAGTCTGCCAGAGGCAACACTTTTTTGTTTGTTTTGTTTTCAGTATCTTGTTACTCATTGTGGTGTGTGCTGAAACAAAGCTCGTTCTTAACTGGAAATTATTTCGATGTTTATTTGACAACGTTAATTTGAAAATCAAACACAAATGAGATTTAATTTTTATTTCTAAATATTATTAGAGCGTGTAAGAGATTTCTCTTTTATATGAGATTTCTCTTTTTCCTTTCAAATAATTTCAAATTGATAGTAAATTGAGGACTGGGAAAAAATCACTGTCACATATTTGATTGTAATTAAAAAATACAGTGACCTCGTGTGCTGTCATAAAAAAACTATAGTAGTCATACGAACATATGAAGATATATTTTTATCCGAAAATAAAAGAGACCACTATATTATGGCATACAAGGTGTTGTTTCAAATTTTTACCGATCAATTTTTGTCTGTGTACAAATACGATTTATTTGTACTTGAAGTTTTATTGAATTAAGTCGTGACCACCGGACGCAGTTGATGGCAGGAACTCAGCAATATTTCTTTGTGAGGAGACTGACGCTCCGCGCACAGTGCTCGCTCTTTCAGAGCTGACTCACTCGCCGGAAGATCCTCTGGACAGACAGACGTACGCTGCAGCATTGAAGAAAGCATAAAAGAAGCTCTCAGACGAAGAGGAAGCGGAGGAAGCAGAGGAAGCAAGCGCGTCCCACGCAACGAATGTAGTGGACAGGATCTACGCTCAGGTCGCCTCTATTGTACACGCGATCACTCGATGCTTCTGTGCGGACAACGAGACGTTCGCTTGATGGACTGAATACGTTAGTGAAATGTATACTCTCACAGATTTCACGTATATGGTAATGTATTAGTGCTTCCGGTATATTTTTCTCTAAGGGAGGTATAAGGTAAAAATATATTACTGTTATTTAAATATTTTAATGACCTTATTTAAAAATATAACATTATGACTAAGTAGCCTATGCTTTTATTTCCACAGTCGTTTCGATTACTAATTTCAGTCGTCGTCAGGCATGTCAATGTGCGATACGTAAATAAATGAATTGAAAACATTGATCAAAAAGGAAACTACACATACATAAAAACAATTATATACTCAAATAATTAATAATGAAAACAAACCATCAAACCAGAACAATTAAAATAAACATTCTGAAGAATAATTTTTCTATATAGTTGTTTTTATGTTTTGATTTTATTAACGTTAATTATGTTGTCAATAAGCTATTGATGTCTACATTTAGAGCTGAAGCTTAATTGTGACTTATTGAAATGTTGTAAAGTATTAGTTATGAAGCTCTAGAAATAGATGTTTACAATGTAGTAAGCAGTGAAAAACATTTTTGCTCTTATTAAGTTCGTCTTAATGAATCAAATCGTGAAATCAAAGAAAAGACGCTTTTGGTGCAACTTGACTAACTCCATTCACCATTACGGGTAAACATCGTAAATTTTTATCAAGAACCTGATTAAAATCTGAAATACACATAATAAAGATATTGGATCATAATATAAATTTTGTTGTGAGACAACACGATAGCGTAAAAACATTAATTGATCCTTTCCTAAGTATTACAACTTTCGAGAGAAGATTCCGATGAGTTGGCGCCATTTGTAAAAGGAGATGGAGGTAGTACTAGGGATTCAGACAAAAGTGATGATGGTCTTAGTAACAGTGACGTAACGCGATTCAATGAAATTATGTCATGTCCTCGTTATGGAACCGGAAAAGTGTGGCGAAGTTCATTAATGGGAGGAAATATGGAAAGAGGTATTGGTGAAGGAAAATGGTCGTAGACTGTGAGATAGACCTCGCGCGTGCTTGGGGATCAACAAGTAGTTAGTATGATGCCCTTCTTGTGGCTGCAGGGACTTCCCTTCCTCCGCGTGTGCCGTCTGTCCCCATTTCAGCCACCCCCGCATTCGCCGACTCAGAATCATCGCGTGCTGCATACCAAGTGGCGGTCGACATCGGTTCCGCGGCGTGTGCATGCTGCTACTGCTGCCAATTTCCCCTTGCGGCAACCCCGATTAACTCCATCTCTTCACTGCCGTATCCTTGACTCCCACATAATCCACGAATATTTGCCTAGAACTTGGAGTATGTTAAATATATTCCTAAGCAAATTTATATAACTTATGTTGATAAAATTAGATTATGAGATTATTTCTAATCAGACAAGTGCATAGTTTTTCCTGAACCCTTTCTTATAAATTTTCTGAATGTTTGAAAATATTGAAAAACTTCAAAATACTCCATTCACTGTTTTTTTTATCGAAAACTACAATTCAAATGACGAATTCCTCCGTTGTGCTTAAGCTTCTAGATTTTTAGAATTACAAAGAGGGATATCAAAATTAATGGGATAGTTATTAAATCTTTTCTGTTGAAGCATTGCTTGCTCTCGTTTTCGTCTCTAATTTTCCACATAGGAAGTTAATTATATGTATAGCAAAATGTGTGGACTCGAATATATATTTAGAATCATTAGACGCGACGCAATGCGCAGGTGCGAGATGAAGGGTACGGAAAATTCTCTGGAAGGATCTGAATTACCTTTACATCCCCACCTTCCATTTGACTTACAGAAAATGAATAAGTGGGTTTGGGTGAAATAAATGGATAGTAGTTAATTTGTATATGTTGCGCTCCCGAGATTTGTTTCCATGTGTGTTTAAGTGTATGTAAGGGGATCATGAGATGGATTGAGGTGTGTTTATGATGCTTGTATATGTATACACGAATAATTCTTCTCATAATAATATTTTGTTCTTAGACAGAATCATTTTTCTTAGTATTTGGGGGAGGAGGTGATCCTGTTGCATTTGTCTTTCCCAATCGGCGTTTCGTATATTAGCATCCATTAATCCGTATATTATACGGTTCTTTGTTTACACAGACTCTTTGATGAAGAAAAGGAAACTATTTCGATGAGAAATCTTTCATATGTTGGCTAATTTCAAAATTTTTACGGTATACATTTATTTATTTTGAAGAGGGTGAAGGATATCATAAAATTGCCTTCCTGCCGCTTGCTCGTAATACAGATCAGATTTTTACTGTACACATGAAACAAGCATGTCCTCTTTTCAAAATTATTGCTGAATGGTTTTTCGGGTTCCCAACTGTCAATCATATTATATTGAGAAAAATAAAGTGTCAAGTTAATTGCATTGAGGAAAATAAAACAACTTACGAACATGTGTAGGTCACAACGAGAACGTGTTTGTCCATAAGTGATGTGCGACTCGTCCGACCCACTCGGTTTTGGACTGAATGTCCAGTTCATTCTGAAACTGAGGCGTAGAACTGCAAATTGCGTATATGGCCTCTACAGGCTCCACCCGTGGAGTTGTTCTCACACGTCACGAGATAAAAGCTTTTGTTTACGCAGATAAAAATTAGATACTTATGTTCGTAGGTAACTCAATTCTAACCACAGATACTGAAGATTATACTGTAACCTAGCTACTGTAGGTTCATTTTATTAAATTTTGTCGTGTCAGAAAGTTGTCATTCTCTCTGTTAATGTCTGTAAAAATGTTATGTTCCTTATCTCACCTCATGAGCGTAGTAACCTCTTTCCTAAGAAAAAAATTCTTAAGACATATTATTACCAAAGAGTTATCAGCTACAAATAATTTCTATTTTGCCTTTTCATTCGTCTAAAGAAACACTAACTCTTTTTTCTGATACCAGTTTTTTATCGAATATATTATGTCCCCTGTGCTTTATTATATGACTGAGTTTCACTTTCTTTATGTAACGGCACTTCTTCCTCGATCGTCTCTCTTATAACGTGGAATTATTTAGATCATTTTAAAGATGTTTGAAAATATTTGAAAGACATACAATATTCCTGACGAAAGCTACTAATATAAAAACATGATGTATCATGTTGACGATACTGTGAATGGAAGGAAAACGATGATATAAATTATTTAATTCCTCTCACATCCATCCGTTGTAGAATGATTATCATAGTATCTTCTATTTTGTGATGTCATTTTCCAATTATATCCTAAAAAATTTTCATAACACAAAACCGTGAAAAATAGCTATAAAATTAAAGATTTCCTTTTCTGTGCAGAGACTACGTCTGAAAATGTGAGACTGTAGGATAAATATTTCATTTTTATGAATATGCAATTGAAAATGGCATGAGTGAATCCAGAATCTCGAAACAGCATTCAGAGTTTATTTTAAACGTTTCCCGTAAAAGAATTTGTTTGCTTTTTGTGGTTCTTGTATTTCATAACATGTCCAATACCACGTGTCCGAAGCAAATATAACCACTGTAGCGGAGCACGTCTCGCTTGCATGTTGATATGCAAAAAACAAAACTAAAAACGGAGTGAAGATAACCGAATGTTCGGTTAACAAAATACTGAGACATGAAATGTGTGTAAAAGACTCATGGGGGGATACCGACAATGAAATGGGAATTCAAAAATAACTAACAATAATTTCATTAATATTGCTTAACAAAATGCGTCCAGTATATTCTTTTCGGTACTTTGAAAATATTTATTCGCTTGGTCAAAATACATGTATAGAAATAACAATAAATTATTATATTAAAATTGAAATTTTTCGGGAAAATTTCATATAAATATTATATAGTATTGGATAGATATAAATAAAACTAGATTTTCTTAAGTGCTTTTCAATAAAAAAATTAATCAATAATATTTTAATAAAAAAATGTGTATCATTTTTCACATGTGCTGTTTATACTTTGTCATCTTCAAGGATTTTTCATGTCTCAGTTTCTGGTCTGAGCTAAACATTGAAATGAAAATATACAGTTTGTGAATAAATAAAAACAAAATGATATCATCATTATTTTGGTTATGCAATTTTTTAGTGTATTTCAGTTGTGTAAACGAAACTTTTTGTGTCTCTTCCTTATCAATGTGACCGAGTACATTTGAATGTGTTACAATATTTTTCCTGTTTTCAAGTATATCTTATTTTAAAAGTTTTCATGAGAGGTCCAATTGTTTCTCTTGCAGAATGAATTTTATTGTTTAAAAAATAAATTATTGTTCATACATCGTTAAATTGACTCATCTTTTAACGTCTATTGATACCTATCGTAAATGACATTTGGGTCCCAATTTAGTATCAAGAGATTACTTTCTTTTAATATTAATTATCAATTAGACCAGACGTACTCATGTTCAGTTCAGGTGGTTTGATAGTTTGAATATCCTTAATTTATTCATAGTTCTTGTCAAAAAATGAATATATCAGGTATATTGAATGAATGATACTTTCATATGATGATCTTTTTCTTTGACACTTATGTACCATATAACACATTTCATTGAGAGAGTACTATCTCGTCTGAACTCTTTTGCGTACTTTCACAAATTCATCTCAAGATAAATATTTGTATATCTGACAAGCATACTAACAAACATATTACGATACAACCATTCATCTTTATTAATAGTAATGCTTAGTAATATCTACTTGAAGCCCGGGATAGTTGGCGGGGAAAAATAAAATTCGCAAGAAGCTTGAAATTGGCGTTTCTGAGCAGTTTTCAGTAATAATACATATTATAGTTTTCAGTAATAATACAATATATCTCCGCAGGAAATATATAATATTAAATATTACTTAAAAACATTCTTCACTTCAGCAACGCTTATATTCCATTATTTTCTCTGTTATAAGCATAACTTCTATTAGATAAAACTATAATATTCCATCACAAAATAAGTGTAAACCACTCATAAATTGCGGTCACGTGAATTGATAGTCTGCCGACGTCTGTAGAAGAATCGCGGCAAGTGGACCTGTCCTGTGGTGATGCGGGTTTGCCGCGTATCTCTCCCTCCGCGACTGTTGAGAGTACGCCACACTACAAATTGACCCACGCCGAATCGAGCCTTAGAAGGTCGGCGTAGAGCGCGCGGGGGCGTCCAATTGCGTTGGTGGGCGCACTCCTCTAGATACAAGAGACGTTCTGTCTCTTGATTCGAAATTTAGAGAGACACTAATAAAATTTACGTTCACGGGGGTACTTGCTATTTGCACGTACCTAGTGATGAGTCCTAATTATATACATATAATAGTGAGAGTTATTAAAATAGTATACAGGAAAGGAGAGAACATGATGGTAATGTGGGAAAGAGACGCAGTACGATCATATAATACAACTGGAAAAAGAATTTTGAAGAAAGTCATTGCTACAGGAAAGAGGACTTACGAATTAGAAGTCTTCGACAGTAGTTTACAAAGGGCGGAGGAGAGAAAATCCAAGATACCGATAAACGTTGTATATGATGAACGTGTGGCGTAAAAGAAAGACAAATAAAAATGCATAAAGAAGTTTACATACTCTTTCGAATTTTATAGAAATATTGATAATTGGTGCAGGCCCTCTAATGAAATTATTTATTCGATTTCTATATTCATTGTATCTAATAAATATTTCCGGTATTAATATACTACTCTTCGGTTTCCAAAGAAAAGTACTGAAACGCCATAAATTAAATAAATTCTACACATTTAAATTGACGTACCGATAGATTTTTTATGTTGTCCAAGAAAATTACAATGGATCAGTAATGAGTGACATTCAACAGGAAATTACATCCTTTATTATTATTGTTACTAGTTCGCAAGATTTGTTTTTATTATACTGTTATCAGTACTATGCTCTCAGGATTTATAAAGCAACACTGTCTTCTATAAATTAAAAAGTTTAAAAGTCAAAGAACAAATAGAAAAGAAAACACATAAAAGAAACTCACATATTTGATGGAACTGTTCGGAATTTTACCTTCATCAGTCATGATAAATTATCTTGATAAATTATTTACATGATTGACAAAGGTAAAGCATGAGATCGAATAGATACGGTATAAATGTATGTTTGGCAATTAAACGTATTGTGTTAATGATGAGAAGAACTCTTCAAGAAATTGCATTGTTATATTATTTAATCGGGTTTTGTTATATCTGACAATACTGAATAATTAAGTTTGGTATTGTGTGTCATTAACATTTATCATTGAATAATTTGGTATAATGTTGTATTATAGATAGAAATAAATCATTTAAAAATAGCTGCAGAATTGTCTCTATTAGAAACCGTATTAAATCTCCTCGTTCATATTTTGTTCCAGCAGAATCGCTCCAGCAGATTTTATACGTACATTCCAATGAACTCTGATACATTCATTTCTTTTCACAGTACAGTATTTTGTATGCAAAATGCAGTCTTCTCAAATCGTAAATATTGTCGTAGGAGACCTTCTAGTAATTTCCTCGAGTTTCAAAGGGGCCATCTGACGTACTAAACTCAGGGGTCTTTCTTTTCAAGCTACTTTAAAAAACTGTTTTAAGTTTAATCCCAGTAGATTATCGTGAATGTATGTGGGTATGACATTAAAGGATTACTCTGACTTTATGACGGCGTTTAAAGGCACTCATCCGTCTGTGCCTATTTGATCTTCATCAACCTTTCAAGGCAATAAAAATGTCTTTTTCTCAAGTCATGGAAACAAATTATCATTATTGTACTGTTTTAAAGCAATAACATATTCAATATATGATTCAGTATACGATTTTTCGTAAACATTATTGGCTTCTTTGATGAGTGTTAATAAATACACGCTTCCTCAGCTAACCTGATAGTTGAGGAGTGATTGGTGTTAATGAGCTGGGGACAAGTTTCAATCATTAAAAATGTCAAATTACTAAAGTTAATTGTAAGAAATACTACAAATTACTTCGTTATTTTGTGTTCGTGCGAGAAACTGTTGACGATCATGCAATTTCCAGTTTGTTGAATTAATAGGAAAGCCTCTGCTGACCATGGAGCCTATCTCAAACCCGTTAAAGGGCTCTTGCATGATTTATGCGAGTAAGAGGTGCTAATGATTAATAGCGCATGAAGCTGTCATGTTCGGCTGCAGGGACTGGGACATCCGTACAGCGGCGTCTTTTGTCTATGCGACAGTTTCCACTTCCTTCTTTAACTACTCTCGATATTACTCTATTGCCTATAAGAATAAACTTAAGTTCAATGGTTTGCGATTACACTGCACAAAATTAACCACATCATTACTATTCTATCGTTCCCGTATCAGCGGATAATATTAATATCATGATGAATTCATTTTAATTTCATTACTTCTCTTCTTTTCTGGGGGGGCTCACAAGAATTGATCACATTTTGATTCTAGTTTTAATTAAATAATAGTTTTGAGTTGTGAATTATCAAAAAATCGCCGCAAGTATCCCTTGATATCTCTATATCTCATAAATATTTCTGGTGACAATTGTGAAAAATTGAACATTCGTTACAATCATAATAATTCACTATTCAACAAAAATGTTCCCGAACTTCGAAACGTTTTTATTTTTCATTTTGAGACTCAAAATATCTAACGATAAATTTTGATTTAATGAAAAAAAATTGATTTTGCGTTTGACAACAGCTTTTCTTTCGTCTTATAGGTGTAGATGGGATACAATCTGTATTAACTGCTACCTACTTTAGCGCTCAAACAATGGAAATAGTCATTTGTAATTTCAGATGTACGAGTTTCTGAACCCGTTTACCACATATCTTCATAATTTTATAAACTTGTCATTCAGTTGTCAGCAATGCCCAAATATTGAATATTAGGTAATTAATTAAATTATAAAATTAAATTGCCCGCAGACTTACTTAGTCTATTCAACGTAACTTGTCTGTTGTGTGAATTGATTATTCAGGTATATTTTTATGAGAATTGATAGAGACAATGTTTAAGTTCTCACGTATTCGAACATTTTGTACCTCATAAATGGAGAATGGAGTTAGTTGGTTTAAAATCGTTGACTCTTTGAAAACGGAGAAAATTGTATATTTTATGATGTCTTAGAGTACAATTTACTGTGGAATTATTTGTGAGCTACGAGTACATTACACTTGGCCGGCTTGTAATCTGCAATGCGGAGACTTGGTAAAACTTTGTTGAGTGGCCGCTCTCAACGTTGCGTCGGAAAGGTCGCACACAATTTGACATTTTAACTATACGCGAACTTATAATGCCACATCTGTTTTCTTTTACTTTTCTTTCGTTTGCTTTAGATCTGGTTTTCTATTTTTCATGGACTTGAAAGGAACTATTTTCGTTGCCTTTTGTACTTCCGTCTTTCAAGATTGACATTTTTTAATTATCTAAAGGATTATATTATAAAGGAATACTTATTCGTGAATTAAACGTGTTGTTTTAATTTATTAATACCCCAAAATACATTCATTTGACGTAGGAAATAGATCCTTATTAACCTTATTGAATAAAGAAAGAATATTTGATGGTCAGTTGGGGATTATTCGATGAATACAGTGAAATTATATATAAAATATGAATAACTTTTTATCCTATTTCTGAACTATTTGGTAAATGATGGACATACAATAATAATCATCAAAAAGTAAGAAAAATCTTTGCGGTATTATTGCAATAAATCCTCATTTCTTTAGGAACCTAATATATTTATAAATATTCAGGATAAGTATTTACTCTTTTAATGAGATAATAAAAATGTCAACTCACGTCCAGAGTAAAAGTTAATGTCAACTCATGTCCATTTTCTCACGTAGTAAAAATAATTTTATGAGTTTATTGAATATTTATCTTCATGAATTGTCCATTTTTCTCTATCAACGCAGCTCTGTGTACATTTGTGAAATTGTGTTGGTTCTCTACATATGGAGAAGGCATTCGAGAGATAGTCCGCTGTCGAACATGGTTCGGCTCATCTTTCTTCCTTTGCGAAGAAACTCCATATCATACACCTCCTATAGAATATACATTGCGATCTGGGGTACGGTGTCTATTCACCCATGTGACACTATTGTCCGATTTTCTCGAGCCCATTGTACTTCTTTCTCGGTAATTATGGGTAGTGCCTCTGAGCAGGGCACATAATATTTAGTTAAAATTTAATAATATAGATCCTGCTGTCACCATCATCAGAAGATATTGAATTGTGTAGTGTGTGATAGAGTAATTATTACGTTGACAGAGTATTATTACCCTTTCTGAAAGGACTCGTATTCACAATTCATTAAAACTGAATGTGACGTTTTGGTGAAGTGTTTTTGAAATTTTAATTGAGTTTTGATTTGAAAGGTTTCCATGAATACACTTCGTCGCTTTTAGGAAATTGATTCACATTGGTTCTTTGTAACGCTAAATCAAAACGATGGAAATCACTTTCTCTCTGCATTTCGAGGACAATGTTCGGAAGTATCAAAACCTGTATGAGTTATGTCAGATGGTCACAATGAATTAAGTTCACACGAGAATATCAAGTCAAAATTTGATGTTACAGATTAATTTATCGATGTTATGCATTGATACAATGATTTGCTTTTCTATAAAAGAGTTATCAATGTATGAATAAACTACGTGTCTTCTTAAAACAGACTTAAAATACAATTAACGAAATTAAAATATTAATGTTTCTGTTAAATGTATTAGGTCTTCCTCTCTCTAATTACTTCACGAATTTTATTGCCTTAATCCAACACGCTCTGTAAACAACTCCAAGCCTTTCCCTCATCAAGGAGTGATTGTAAGTCGGCGTTAGTGTGGAGCAAGCGATGTACAAGCAAGGCAGATTGATAGGCCCGTGGGTCGAGGGGCACAGAAAGTCTGCTCACAGGCCGCGGCGTGGCCTGCAGTAATGAAGCTTCGCATTAGCAGTGCTCTCGTACGACCTCTCATTACGACGCGTCCCGCTGCTCCGCCTCGCATCATCCGCCACACGGCAAATCCCTCTTTCGTCTTCTTCGTTTGGTGCTGGAGGTCATCATGAGCGCGCACGCTCTATTCCGTCGCAATTATTGCGTCTCCGTCTGGAGCATTGTCCACGCCGAGAGTTTTAATTAAATTTCCTCGTCCAAGACAGCGCGGTGACGAGCTGACGGGAAAGCAAGAGGGGTTGAGCAACTCCCCGGTAAACTAGTTTACGTCCGTTTTAGGACAAACTCATTGCGCGAAAAGATAAGTTGGAGTCGCATAAACCGCGCATCGTAATTAACGGCTAACGGCGTAAACGAAGTGCGTAAAGTGGAGACGCTGCGCTAAGGGGAAGCAGAGAAAGCCCGATTGTTGGGGCGAAGGTAGTGCGGTAACAACGGAACAGATTATTGTGGTATCTATATGAAAATACCTTGATTCAAACTAAGAAATATGTAATAACTTCCTTTGTTTAGCTGCTTTCTATCCCCATTTCACTTGTGGGAGTGGTGCATTCGCCCTGAAGAAGACCTTAGTATGGAGGTCGAAACGTTGCCTCTTCGCGACAACAACCCGTAAGCCAAGATACCACAAATCAAAGAACTTTCCAAGATATCAAGAGTACAGAAAGTTATCTAAAATTTTTACATATTTATGAGAATATTGCGCTATTAATGTGACATTTTGAACTTAATGATTTTAAATGACTCGAAAGTTTACGCCAAAATATTTTTTCAGGATAACATTATGTTGTAAATAAGGTCTTTCATCTCTCTTACTCTCATGTGTTAGCTGAATGAATTGAAGAAGTTCTACAAAGCTGCCTCACGAACGCGCTTTAAAAATTCGTCCCTCACCTTTCTAAATCATCTCATGTTATCTACTTCCGGTTGGGATCAAAGACCCCATTCCCTCCCTTGAAGAGGAAATACTACCACGTCGGTCGTCATTAGACGGAAGAATATATCCAACACACATTTGTAGCAGCTAGTAGTCCCGTGCGATACTACAGTGTGACGATTGCAGGAAGTACGCCTATTTTAGGTAACCCTCTTTCTTGCTTGGGGAGCGAAGATCACTGACTGTGATACTGGAAGAACGATGGTTGTTTCAGCCATAATCTCCACAATTGTGTTCGGCGCGAGCTGTTGCTGTTTACGATCTATTCTCGTGTCACTTGTGTACGATCAAAGTGAGCCATTATCTGACGTCGTCAATAGAAGGTACTTTCGTTGTTGCAGCAGGAGCGTAACTTCTCGCATAAAACCATCCTGTGTTCGGTAAAAGGAAGGGATGTATAAGTTTCAGTGCAAAAAATAAAAAATAAACGCGATAGCGCCTCTGAAAGGTCGAGCAAGGTCTGTGTGTCGTAAAACCGGTGCGAGAGGAGTTCTGAGAGTCGAAAGACCTGGTCCTTTTGAAAGGCACCCTCCCTATTACTTCTTCTTTAGCATTATTTTGTTTTTATCAGTTTCTCCTTTTAAAACTATCCTCGTTGAAAGTATCTTGCCACTATTCTTTTATTATTATTATTTTTAAATTAGCTTCCAGTTTAATATGTGAACATTCGTTTTCTTCTTTCATTAGTTACTTTGAACTATCACATGATTACGAAACAGAAATTAATATGAAATGAAATAGAGCAAGTGAAACATATTAATGAGTGGAAAGACACTTGAATTCTCGAGCAGCATCCACACTTCTCGGATTCATGCTTGTCATAGCATAACTCTCAGGACTTGTGACCAATGTTGACGGTATGACAAGGCAACACATAAACAGGACAAGAAGCGCCAGATTGGGGCTGGGTTATTATATTAATCAACTTCAGACAGTTTTGTATGAATAAATAATTTGACATGAGTTCTTTCGAAATTTCTCGTCTAAAAGATTCGTTGAATACGGAGAACATGTCATCCGTAAATTCACGCATTTAGTAGTAACCAAAATAAAATTCTATGTTCAAATGACAATAAATAACAAAACCACTTAAGGGAAAGACCGGAATGCACGAATAGAAATCTCAGCTTACGCATTCTCTCTGGTCGAAACCGTTTGCTCGTAATGGGGCTCCACAAGCGTACAAGGGTCGACAAACGCAGCTTGGTGATCCAGCAGAGTGGTGTGCGGAAAGCACAGAGGACGTAGGGAGAGAATTTTAATGATTTCCGAATGCGTACCGATATTGCTTTCGAAACCTGAGTGCCGCACCCTTCTAGTAGCCCTTGGTCATCGTTACTTCCTATTCTACTAAGGTTGCAGGACAAATACTGTCCGATTTTCGCTCAGAAGGGTCTTTTACAACAAAACAAAATGAATCAATTTATACTTGGTAATTGTGGAGCTTTAGCAACATTATCAAAGCATGATAAATTAAAAGTCGTTTTCATGTTGCTCATTTCTTTATTGGTATTAGAAAGCTTTTTCGGCTGCATAGCAACCATCATCAGTAACATACACTGAAAAATANTATAAATATAAATATTGTTTTCTTTTCTTTTATTCTTTTTTCATTGTTCTTTCCTTTCTTTATTTCAACAACAACCAAAAATACACTTCTTTCGATACTGTTTCACCCAATTATTATATACTTTCATATTATGTATCTATTTTTATTTTTATTTTATTTTTATATTTATTTATTTTTATTTTTATTATTGTCATTTTATGAACATTTATATTTTTCAGTGTATGTTACTGATGATGGTTGCTATGCAGCCGAAAAAGCTTTCTAATACCAATAAAGAAATGAGCAACATGAAAACGACTTTTAATTTATCATGAATCAATTTATGCTCATTTTAGAAAATACCACTTTTTGACTATATCCCATCCGATTTCACCATAATTTATTTGTGAATAAATAATAAGGTCTAGAAAGGAAACTATAATTCAGAAAATTTGAGGAATTTATTTCATATTCGTCTGTATTCTTTAATGCGTGAAAATTAATTCAGGAAATTGATGTTTAAAAGAATCTTAGTAATTTTTGACGAAATTGTAGAATATCTGGTTATTTGATTTTCTAATTAATAACAAAAGAGATAATTATACATATTTATAGATAAATATGTATAATTAAAAGTTAAATTCGTCTTGTGCTTTATCACGCCATTGCTGGAGTACTTTTTAAACAACTTACAACAATTTCAAAAACTATTTTCTTGCATGATTGTGTTGTCTTATGGCTCATATTAATTTAGTTTTATGTGTACTCAACATTGGCACGTTTGTGTACATAAATTCTGTAGCCCCATCCTGGCCCGGGTTTTTCTCCGGTTTTCCTTCGGGTAGAGGCGGATTTATCATACAGGTTCTCTAGGCTTTGTCTAGGGGCGGGTCTATTGTAACAATAAATCGTGAATTTAGTGTTATTTCAATTTTTAAGCACTATACTCAGAATAATCTATAGTTCGATAATAACTTACATGTAATTTTTTGCTTAAAATTACAAACATATTGACATTCTATTAGTATTATAACTCGCAGCTAACTTTTTATCTTATCTAGGAATTTTTGCTGAATTTTTTGAATCCGCCTCTGCCTTAGGGCCCTTGATCGGAATTGATGGGATGGTCCCTTGCTTGCTTCCGGAGAGTAAATTAGTTTTTTTTTCCCTCCACGTGGTCATACGCAGTTTGTACTGTTTTTTGACAATAAATTTATTATTATTTATTATTATTATGATAAGAAATTGCTTTGAAAAAAGCATTTGGCAAAAAAGTAGACTTCTTGTTGATAATGTTGTGTTAACGAAAATCTCATAAAACGTTAATACAATGGTAATTGAAGACATTTCTGATGAATACATGTAAGATTCATAAATACACGTTAACTTTCGAATTCTGTTCTCCCTCTGTATCTTTATCTTATCATATAGACTTCACTATCGCAACATAATTCGATGACCCATGCCACGCAGAGAAGTCGTTCACATACATTATCTAGATGTTCTAGACTCTCCATAATCCCTTAAAACGTATTTGAAGTGAGTGAACTCGTAAGCGGCTTTGCTCTCACGACAGGAGTACATCGTGCATAGTGTCCATGTTGTGTTTAGCGGAGTCAGAGGCATTGTGCCTTAATCATGAGATTACATGCGTCATGCTATTCCCTTTGATTTCTGTGACTGAGTAGATTAAATGTGTATCGAGTTTCGTGAGCATCTATTGTTCATTCTTATGTTTTCCATCTCTTGTTGAGTATATGTTGCATTATAATTTGTCTTCCAAATAATGATTTCGTAAGAAGAGTAGTTATTGGTAAAGAAATTATGTATTATGTCCTGCATTAAAGAAAAAGAAAAATTAGTCAAATTACTTTATTAGTTTGTGAACAACACTGAACTTCTCCAGAATTCGCTGGTAATCACAATTTCTTTGGTGTTTCAATACGCATACAATTTTTTATTTTTTATAAGATGTGAACATATGATGTATATTTTAATAGCTAAGGTATTATTTACTAGAATAATGATGGTTGTAAAATACTTAAAAAATCTTCAAATGTATTTAACTTTTAATTCCTGTGAGAAGTATTTTCCTCTGCCTCTTGAGATATTTGACAGAATGTCAGCCAGCAAGTCCCGGTTGAAAAAGAACAAACTTCACAGCTCGTGTAGTATGGTGAAAGGTTTTGTAGAATTTAAAGGCGTCAATTATAAATGAAATTAATTTTTCATTGCATGTTGGTTTGTCGGATGCTTTAATGCAGTTTGAATACTTTATTCGTGTGTGTTTGACTGCAGCTTGTTTTTTTTCCCACAATATTTGTCATTCTTGTGAATTGAAAAGACCCTGCTGTGAAGTGAACAAATTTACTATATCGTATAAATGAGTGGGTTTTGAATTAAATAATGAAATCACGGAATACACGGCACGTTTTCTCTTCATTGCGAGCTTCATGTTCAGACCTGATACCATGAATTTTATACAGTGATTTAATAAGAAATGAACACATCTAATATCTCGGATTAGGTTTCGAAATGCGGTTTTCAAAAATATAAGCCGTGACATGGGGTTAATCATTTGACGAAGGTAAATATTTGTGGTTTTAGCTGTAGTAATATTAATATATATTTTGTATTTGAGATGGAAATTTTAACAGCACTGCTATAATTCACAAGGAATGAACATTTATTGAATATGAACAGACAACAACAGTGTAATAGCACCAAAAATTTTTGAACACTTTCAAACATAATGAATGGGAAAAGAATGTTCTCGTCTCTCATCGGGGCGAGGTTTTTTCGTCTCTCCTTTGTCAGCGCGGAAACTTTCAAAAATTTGTGGATCTGTAACAACCTGGTACGCGTCTTGACTAAAATTACATTAACTGCAGTCAGTCGTATCTAGGTTATTTATGCAATTTGTTGAAGTATACAAAAAAAGTGCTGAATTCAAAAGACTTCTTTCGGCCACCTTGTATTAAAAAGACTTATAATGAGGTGCGACGCGTCGATGTTTGTGTCTGTGTCTGTTTTGTGTGATCCATATCCCGGCTCTTTAAACACCTCTTCCAACCTAACCGGCATATCTTCTGTTTACCACCTCGCCCTCGTTTAAACAATCATTGTCGACTACGCTGTTTGACAATGCAATGGATTGATGCAACTTGGAATTCGAATGTGGGTTTCCAATGAGTGGGTGCGGTCCTGATAGCGGACAAAAGGACGCGCATTCTACCTGTCACGGTGACATTACTGCTATATAATAATAGTTCTAGCAAAATAGTAGGTGTATACGTAGCAAAGAATTGCACAGGATTGTAGATAATCAACTTAACGAAACATATACAACTGATTATGTAAGATATTACCTTTATGGAGATTAAAACTGAAGATAATTTAGTGGGCATACTTACCGGAGTTTTAATCGATTGGTCCAGTGAATTATTTCCTAGGACAATGCCGACTGAACAGTCGGAGTTCAACTCCTGGACCTGTGGTAAAAAGTACAATATTCCGGCGTCAAAGTAGTAACAAGTAGTAGTACCAAGTTATTGGCCACATTTACTCGTTGGTGATGGGACCAAGAGATTGCTGAGATCGACCGTAGCCTCGTAGTGAGAGAGTTCGGCCGGAGAATACATCATCGAAACTTCACTCGCGCAATATGCATGAGGTGAAGCGATGCGCTTTCTTGATAACAGATGATATTTTATGAATAAATAACATATCTCGTGGGAGTTCTGTGTCTGAGTAGAGTTTAGAAAGAGGAAGTGCAACTGGAGGTACGCAGCTTTGACCTTTGGTGTTTGGGAGAAAGCCGATAAGCGACGCAGAGAAATGTTACCCTTCGACACGCACAGGCAATAAGAAATGGAACTGCGTGATACGGCGGGCATTAATTGTGTTGTAGGGCGTTGCATCGTCCCCTCAACAACTTCTAATTTGGTGAGGTGAAGTAGAGGTGGAGAATTATTGTAGGAGACTATGATTAATCTTTCTTCGTGTAATTTTTGTTTTATCGTTTCATTTATAGGTAAGTTAATCAAACAACAGTCAAAGTAAAGTTCGAAATTGTTATACTTTTGTGGTTTTTAGTTAAAAATATCCATCCTCAATCAAAATCAAGGCACAAGTTGCCTTGTACTTACTTGAATTTTAGCTTTCATTTATTTTCTCGTGTAACACTATATACAATGGTTTTGAAAATTATTTGATGAATAAAAAAGGAATGGAGTTAATGGAAGATGTGAAACCTCCAAAAGTGAATTTATTCCATGCAACGATGCTCGTTTTGGATCTAGGTAGTAGTATTCGACTTATTTGTCACATCCTGCGTTGGAATTCATCCAACGTATCCTCATTGAGATCAAATTATGGATACAAGATAATTAGGTTTGGATGTGTTTCAGTAGACATTTCGTATTCCAAGGCGAAGCAGGTACTCACGCAATTACGTCGTCCTGCCGCTCTACGCATGCCCCTTGTGATTTCTGAGTTCTCTCGCCACAGCAGGCCAGACTTGAATGGTTGCAATGAGGTGAGGATCAGTTGGAATCAAACTCTCTATGTGCCGTGCTTCCGATTCTAAGGGGCATCCCACTGTTGATCCTCCCTCGAGAATTTATGCGCGACCTCTCACGACGGAATGGGGATTCAGAAATCTGGAAGTACTCAAGATGGAGAATTAAAGGAGAGAGATGATGTAGCTTAAGGGCGCGAAATATTATGCCGAACACCATTTTTTTTGTTATACAAGTGGATAATAGGGTTCAAGTTCATTTATTTTGCCTTTTTTCGTAGGATTTCGAGTTTTTGTCTGCAACAGTGATTGGACGAGACTTCGCTGGACGTGTCCCCGCCATCTTCGTATACACTGACGTATTTGTCGTGCGTTGAACGGTATACTACGTTTAGATGACTGTTGAATAGTAAACTGTTGGAATAATGTGAATGCATTATTTTGTTAAATATAATTTCGTGAATTTGTATGATGCAAGTTATTTTATTTTCTAAAACTTTTCTTTTTGGAAACACGCATTTAATTCTGTATCGGACAAGCACAAATTATGAGTGTGGTTAGATATCGCAAAAGTATTATTACTATGATATTGGAAATATTACTTTTACGGTCCATATTGCCTATTTTAAATTGTTGAAAAAATGATTATGACTCGTAATTTCTTACTACGAGTTGATATCTTGGCGTTCTAGAAAGATTATTTTGTAGGGTCATGAGATGGTGTAAAATGATATTTAATATAAATTATAGAAAATTGATTCCACTTCATATGAAGAATCCTGTGAAGCTTCATTGTCAATACGATTCGTATTGTAGAAGAAATATCAGGTTATGTCCCTTTTATCAATGACCCAAGGGAGTCCACGTGTCGCTATCCACCCTCCTCTCACTTCTGGAGCGTCGCGTGACGAGATGCGTCCCACTATGCGTGTGAAGCCTCCATCGTTCGCTGTGGAGGCTCCTGTCAACTTCGTGGCGATAACACATCGAATGACCACCCGCGTGAGTTACAACGTGTTCCATCCCAGAAATGACCACCACAGGGTGCGCCCACGGAAGAATGCGGAATGTTTGGAGATTTATTTCCGTCAGCGGTCAGATGTGATACCACGGCACGCGCGAAGCTAAAAATACACTCTTGGACTTTCCTGTTGGTGTTGGGAAGCACGTGTGTTTATTTCGAAAGGTATATAGTTTCCCCGACGTGTTTTCATTAGTGTGTTTTGTAAAGAGAAAGATTTTATTTCATTATCTTGATCTGAAGACAAAAAAGGAAAGAGAATATCGTGGGCTCCTTATTAGGGATTTTATGATAATAGAGATTAATAACACAGGTTAATCTGAATATTTAGTATTAAAAAGCGCAATGGAATGTTTATTTTGATTTGATTACTCGACCATTGACTACGGTGTAAATGGAGGAGTTAATGATTCCGAGGGTTATTGTAGCATCACTTTTATTAGAATTTGTACTTTTGTTGCCATAGAGAAAGTTATTGAATTAAACTAATTTGTGTTGGTACGTATACCGACCTTTAATTATCGTGAAGATAATGTGAACATTATTGCTCTCACTTCTCTTAACACGTGAAAACAATTCCTATCTGAAAACATTGTGTTGCACACCAGAGCTCCATTCACCCGCTGTCGTCGAACAGTTCCATCCGTACACTCGTATGAAAAATGAGGATAAACCGGTCGCCGGAGGCACCCAACTGATCCCTCACGTGCAGCGACTGTCCAGAGCTCGGGTTTCCCTTCGATCCCTGAAACAAGGTTTTTGAGGGCTACTTTTCGGGCATTCGTACCACCTCAGTGGCCCTGGGAGTCGTACGGCTGGGTCAGGTCAGGTCGACCACGCGCTTCCGCCTTCGTCAATTCCACCCTCGCCCGATGTCGCCGCCAGACGGACGCATCGATCGCCCCCGAGTCTCGACGCTCCCGTACTCGTTTCCCCGCCTCTCGTAGCCGCCATCATTGTTCCAGTTGCCATCTTCTTCTTTCCCCACACACCACTGCTCTTTTGTCTTTGCCGTCTATCTTCACTCATGTATCCACCCCTAATTCGTTATTCTTATTACTTCTTCTTCTACGAAATAATATTTTGGACTCCTCCTTACTACCACACTATTCCTGGTTATTGAGTGTGAAGAGAATAGATCTACCTAT
Organism: Laupala kohalensis; assembly: GCA_002313205.1. Taxonomy (NCBI): domain Eukaryota; kingdom Metazoa; phylum Arthropoda; class Insecta; order Orthoptera; family Trigonidiidae; genus Laupala; species Laupala kohalensis. The sequence continues at coordinate 911,562 of NNCF01127166.1, forward strand.
TTAGAAACATCGGTATGTGACGGTAATAATTTAATATTAAATGCGTGTTTGAAAAGGTCTGTCAACAGTGTCCTGTGCTTGACTTTCCATTAACTCCTCCCGTGCTGTTTCCCACGTTGGCGATGTTTTCGCCTCCACCATTACCTCTGTCACCTCCACCTCCACTAGCTCTGCTACAACGCTGCACTCACACCGTTGCGCCGAGAATCAATGAAATGCAGAGGGCTTTGAACCCGCACCCCACGATCCAGCTCACAGCTGCTCCAAGCTCGAGCGTCGGTTTTGCTCGACAGCCAACCTCAGTGTTGCGCACCACCCGTGAAGGAGATCCGAGGGAGAGAGCGCTTGCTTTGTGGGAGCTTGAGTGGTGGCGAGCAAATATTTGCTTTGGCGAAGAGTTGTTTCTTCTCCTTTCGAATTAAAGTCCTTTAGTGTCATGACTCAGTTCGAGGGTTCCGATCACGAAATGACTGTTATACCAGTCTGATAGGAACTGAAAAAATTCAATTGAAAATAAAACTAAATAATAATACTTCGTCTTATGATGCGATACTTACTCTAATTGATGTTGACGTACGTTACTGATTTTGTCATTTTCAGAAATCTCCATCGATATTTATATGTCACACGTGGAAGAAATTGCGAAGACAGAACAACACGGTTGTCGTACTGACACAATATCTCTATCTTCGTGCATTTCTCTTTCTCCTTCAGATTCAGTGGGCGAGACGGGTGTTTCAATCTTTTCTGTTTTGCTCTGATCAAATACCATGGTAGATGAATTTTGCTATTACGAAACTCTCTTAAGGCGTCTCAGGCATCATTACGCAGCTAATGCATTAGCCGTTGATGAGCGGAAGGGGTTGGCTTTGTAAACCTACTTCCCTCCCTTCCATTCTCTCTCACTCCTGTCGTGCCTCAAACTGTATCCTGCTTGGCGCACAGAGCTTCCGACGTCAAGTACATATTAGCTCAGCGCGTGATTAACGCTTGACTGAGTAATTGAATGTTCCTCCCTCTCTTTGATGATCCACAGATTAAATTAACAACGCCTTCCACGAACAACTTCTGTGATTTCATTTTCTTCGAGATATTTGAACTTCTTGTCCCTTAAATGAGTTCATCGTATTTACTCTACTATATAAACACGTACTATTTCGTGAGATAGCTACATGTTTAATGCTTTTATTGAAATGTATTGCATTGTAATGATTCTTACTAAAAAAGACGTTAATACTGGATGATTTCATTCAAAGAGGCTTGATGGCTTGATGTTTTGTTGTGTGACGTTTATCTTAATTTCTTATACTTACTATTAATTTACCAATATGTATCGTAAGGGAAAACCTTTGGAAATGTTCGAATTTTAACAATCTATTCTGTCAAGAAGCTTATGTTTGGGAAATAGTGGAGTTAAGTGCAAATGTTGGTAAATTTTTCAAATTATTCTTTTTCATTTTTGTAAAATTTTACTGATGAATTTAGACAAGACATCACGTTAGTAGGAAATCACGTAATTTTAAAACAAATACACATTTAACAGCTAGAGGCATAATCTATGTGACTCATTTCCGCTTCGTCATGGGCTTTGATCAAATTGCGTGAACTCTTGTCACTAAAGGCTACCTTCTATCCTCGTTAGTGCTACCCTCTGGGCTCATTAGTGTTTCTCGTCTCGGACACGTGTGCCGACATCCCTGCGCCGACTGAGGAACGATGACACCGTCCCTGGGGTTAGAGAGTTGGAGAGTGGAAAGAGGGGTAGACGTCCCTGTGGTCGTGCACGGAGTCGACTCTTGCTGTCTCCAAGTCCCACACCAGGGAGTGATAGTGCTTTAATTATCGAGTTCATTACGTCTTCTGAATATGCGGATTCTTGTTATTGACGATCTTGTGAAGTTGAGTAACCTTGTCACCAAGAATATCTCATGATAACTACTTCCATTGTCCTTATTTTTTGTCTCACTAATTAACATCGTAATGAATTGTGTTGGTTCCTAAAAATCAAGCCCAACTTATTTTTTAATGTATTAGCTTATTCTATCATGAAATTGTTTCTTCTTTGATTACTGAGTGTTTTTACTGTTAACATGCAGATGTATTTATATCTTTCAATTTGAAAACTGTCTTTCACGGTAATTTCTGATAACAATCACCAAAGGGACCGATATTTTTATTTTCGATGGAGACATATTTTATTGACATTATCCGTTACCTCTCTCGGATTAAGATATTAGAATTTTCCTGGGTTAGCTATTATTTTCTGTGGAGGATAGACAATTATCGATACATTCGATAACATCCAGAGAAAGATATTTTTTTAAGAATAGTATTTCATAGACATTTCCTATTGACTTTGAAAGTTATAACATTTTTTTCGTTCCTCGCTTATGAATTTTTCTCGCATATCTTCACATTCCAACCTTTGGAAGAACCTCTATACGCAATCTGTGAATAATATATGAAGTTCCGAGTCTACATTGATGCATGTGAAGTTATCTGCCGCGCGCTTTTCTCCTGAGGGATGAAACGGGCGTGAAGCTGAGTCCAAGTGGGATCACGTCGCTCGTGGCGTAGGATCTGAGAATATGTTATCCGCGTTCTCTCCACTGAACCAGCACATTCCGTAAAGCAACCCCTGAAGCAACATGCATAGAACAAGGGATGGAAGAACAAACTGAAGACAGATGCGTTTGCCATCTGGTAGCTGTAAAGGTGGATGACTTAAGAACAGCAGTGTTAAGTATCTTAGTCCAGTAAAGCAGTAGAAGCTGAATAGCATGTGACGATATAGGGAGAGATTGGGAGTTCTTGAGTTCTTGTCTTATGCTTGGATATATACTCACGGTTCACGATCATTTATTGACTGTATTATTGTTGGAATGATATTCACAGTAAAGAAATTTCTTGTCTCTTGAATCTTCTAAATTACTTCCTCTAACATCAACTATGTGTCTTAATAATTAGACAATCATTTGCAGGCAGAATTATTAAGACACATAGTTGTTGTTACAAGAATTTATTGTTGGAATAAATATTTTGAAAGATACATCCATATTTGTAAACTTGTATTCATGCTAGGAACAGTTGAGATTAGCATTAATGAGTCGTCAAAATTAACTGGAGATCAACAAATAAATAAAATGTAATGACAAAAAACTATTTTCGAAGCTCTTCCCAGCCATCAGCGAATGTAGTTCGTGTTAAAATACTTGTAGTATGCAACGTTTTGATTTTCAATGTTGTTTGTGTCAGTCGACTTGTTAAAGAAACTTCTATTAACCCATTGGTGTTGATCTGAGCGACTGCAACGGGATTGGTCGCGGATGACTTGAACAAGTGAGAACGCGAGGCGCGAGGTGTCAGAGGCGTAACGGTGGTAGAGTGTTTTGCGCGCGACTGAGGGGATCGTCGGATGAATAATGTAGGTTGGACGCTACACTTCCATCGTCGTCCGTGTCGTCGTTCGCACAGAACTATTGCGACGCATTCAGGACTCTCCCTGCATCGTACTTTTCCTTCGCGAATACCCCTCCGTTGTGAACCTCCCTGCTAGCAACCGCTTGTGGGATTACGAATAGTTTTCTAATCTCGAGGGTTGAGTGTGGGAATGAAATACACCATTTGAACATTATGGGGTTCATAACTATAGAGATATAAATGGAGGAGGTGGATGAATTCATCTCAATTGTTGATTTATGTAACTTGGGTCTTTTAGTGTTCATAAGTACTGGAGTTAGCGCGGCTCAGTGGATAGAGTTGCTGGTTGGATGGCCTCTGTTTAATTCTTCATCACAGCTCAACATCCAGACTGACTCCCAGGTCTAATCAGAATCTTGTAAAATAAGTTCCGTGTCAATTCTGGAGATAAAATGACCGAAGCGAGATGCCAGCCACGTCTCCTTCTTCTGGTGACGAAGCTAGTAATAACCAAACACTAACCTACGTGAAACCTCGGGGTTTGGTATGCTTTGACTCATGATAAGGTACTGTAATTGAGTGAGAAAAGGAAACGGATCAGACCTGCATCAATTTTGTTTGTTTGAGTGTATACATTGAATATTTTCAAATATTTGTATTATCTTTGTACATATGAATCATTTTTTAAGAAGTTACTTCTGAAGTATTATTCTCATCGAACTTTCGCATTCTAGACTTCACATTCTGTTTTTGCCAACTTAACATTTTTTCTAGATTTAGATTTCCACTCTCCACTTTTCCTCTTTTCTCTTATGAATTTTTTAAATGCTTATGTCTGGTGGTTTCTAAACTGCGCATAACCTTAAAATATTCATGGAATTTTCAAGTATATTTAATGAAAAATCTTTAATTGTAAATGAGAATGAGGTTTTGAGTCAATATTTTTATATATACCCAGACCTCATTTCCTGATTGATGCACTTTTTAAATGACTTGTGAAATATATCGAGGTTTTGGTGATTTAATATTTTATTGCTTAAGCTCTATCAGAAGGTTTTCTCGTAATCACGGGGATCATAAACATGAAGACTCGCTAGATCATTGATAGCAGTTCATAGGAATGACTCCCTTTCGATAAAGTCGTTTGATCTTTCGTGGCTACCGTAGATTAGGCGGATTCTCCCAGAGATTGCAAAACCCAGCTTAGAAATGAATAGAGGATGATCATAAAAGGTGCGAGGGCTTACGCAAATACTCAAATATTATCCCAAGCATAGCACAGAGAACTTCTATGTTCTGTACCTTTTAGCGTAGTAAAGAGAAAAATTTTAAATTAGAAACTAAGAAGCAAGACAAATTTGGCTAATAAAATATTAATTTAGAATATTAAATGCGTTTATAATAAATTCGTATTTTATATGAATTTCGTGTTCACTAAATTTCTGAATCGATAAATATATTCTTCTGAATAATAACGAAATTACGTTCGTTAAGTCTAGAATTTATTATAAGTTTTTAACAGCAAACATGAGTTAAAATGTTTTTACCTCCATCTTTTTATATGAATTAGGTCAACATGATCTAGTGAGTTTATTGTCGTGTTTTAAAAATAAACGGTAAGATCCATTGGAAGTTCATGAGACAAATTCGAACAATGAATCATTACAAAAAAGGAGTAATGGAGTAAAGGATCAGTGGGCATCATCAACCCTTTTACTCTTCCTGGTATTCCTTCTGAACCATCCTTTGTGTTTACCTCTCCTCCTAAATGTCTTTTACGATTGCAGACGAAACGACTCCTGTAAGCCCGCGTCGTAAGGCATTTGCGCAGGCACGTTCCTTATCATCACATTTGGAGCGCAACGTTCGATGCGTTGCCAGCACACACCCTGACTGGAGCCTATCTCCGTGGATGCTCATTGCACATCACTGGGTTCTTGGATCGATACCAGTTTTAGGTGCACGCCGTGTCTCCATCGACTTTCGCCAGTACGCTCTCCTTGCTTGGACTACCAGTAAAGGGTTGAGTTGAGTATTACACGTTTAGTCATGTACATTGAGATTAGATTCCACCAAATATCAAGTAATGAATTGAATACTCGGTCTTCAAATTTACACAATTATGTTTTGTATATTTTAAGTGATGGGAGTTTATTTTAATCTCAAATAGTGAAATAGCAATAATTGAAACAGGTTTTAATTTTTTCTGCTTATGTCTGTTATTATATTAGTTTTTTCGTGCAGCTAAACTCTGTTGTTCGGTTTAAAAATTTTGAGTTAGTTTGATATTTCATTAGTTAATATTCCTTTAAAACGTAAGTTTGGTAGATCAAATTTATTTCTTGTACACATTTTCCTTATTTTATGTAATGGTGTATCACTCTGCTTCTAGATTAGTATTTTCTCCATCTGTTAATTTTTTTGTTCGTTATCTCATTACTTCCATTGGTTATATAATCTTTAACCAACCAACGTTCCACTGGATTTCACGTTTCACAGAACGCTGTCTCCTCATCTTTCATATCACAATTCCGTTTCGTCCATCCACATTCTTTGATAGGTCATCCTCACTCGTACGCTGGTTACGAGGTTCCTTTACCCTGCACCCTCACCCTCTCGTGCTGATGTGAGCGGCTGCACCATATCCCATGATTAAAGTGAAGAGTGCCAGGTGGTGCCCAAGCGCCAGCAATTCTCATTTATGAGACTCGGAGGCGACATCTCTCTCTCTCTCTCTCTCTCTTTGCGCACGTCACTGCTACGCTAAACTTCTTACCTCTCCCAAGAAAAGGCTGGTCAGTGAAGTGACACCATTTCCACATATTCTATTACTGAGTATTATTTTTAGGAAAAGAAGTGATCGTTGTTGTTTTACAAGTTGGTTTCAAATGCGTTCTTACTCACTTTAAACAAATAAATATCTACAGTCCTCAGAACCTTTGGAAGTTCTGTTTTAAATTTTTAATCAGAACGATGAAATTTAAAGCTTAGTCATACTTAATTTCTTTTAGCAATCCATGTCTGGGAAATCAACCTCTTTACTTGAAATCAACTGTTGTTTTTGACGAAGAAGAAGAATAATTTACAGTTCTTGATATGCTTTTGTCTTATTAAATGGTAAATTTATTTTGCTTTCCCATTCAAATCTTGTTTATTCATTTTTTTTTTTCATTATAATAAATGTTTTGCTCTGTTTGTTACTGACACGACCAGATGAACGTTGAAGCAAATTTTTCCATCAGCGTACTTGTGCCTGCGAACACACCGCATATTTTTTTTACAATTCATTTATTATAATTATACTTTTAAATCTGTATTTCGAAATCATATGCCACAATAAAGCACTCACGTACACACCAACTAACTATGCAAGTGCGCCACGATATTGAGTCATCAACACTACTGATAGTTATTTAGTCACGTGTTGTCGTGTCAATGACTGTTCGAAGGTTATATCGATAATTTATGACAGAAGCAATTGTGCGAGTCTTCATTAATCAGTATCAATAGAAATTGTTGTAGGCCATAGAACGATTGCTTTGCAATCTATTTTTTTATCAGTGGATTGCGGTAATTTGATTAATGTTAGCACTTCTTATCTTCAAGATTGAACGTTAGAAATTTAGGTGGAATAATCATTTGATTTAACTCATATACGAATACGTTAAAATGTGACGATTTTCTGTACGGTTGTTAGATATCAAATCGCTTCGCATGAATAATGCAAAACAGTACCTTTTATCTGAATTATGTTGACGTGTCATTCAACTATGTGTTTAAGTTCAAAGTGCATTGTGGAAATGCATTTTGAAGTTTTCGGGCCGAAATTAATCGTACAAAAGACTCCCTCTCATTTTGTCATCTCGAGAGACGTCACCACGGGCCGGATTAATAAATGGTCATTCCAACTAAGATAATGCTATGATATTGAAAATTATTAATCAATGACCCACACACAAACTGAAGTATGAGATTTTACAAACTATTTTGTGGAACAATAGTACTCGTCAACTGACCTATTTTCCGTGTACAGTAATCCAAATGTAGATCTTTCATGAGAGAGATGTGAACTGAGTAACTCATGTTCTTGAGACCGACCAAACCAACAGAGAGACTAGACCGGAAGGAACCTACGTGCGAATTAAGATTCAGAACAGTCTACAGACCGCAACTCAAAACTATACGGATTAGAAGATAGTATCGTAGCATTTACAGAACTGAAACTGAGTTTCTTAACCAATGCGAATTGTTTGGCGACCTTAACCGGGCAGTGTTGTTTAGAATGGAGAGGAGTGTTACTTTTTTCAGCATGCGTTTGATTTGATGGCTCTTATGCTTCAACGTAACATGGAGTCGTGAAAATGTAACATTTTCTATTCTATTTCTCCGATTAAATTCACTGAAGATGATCAGTTTAATCAAAATTACTTTCAGGTCACTTAATAATACTGATAAATCTCGAATAAAGAAAATATCCCATTTCCTTTAGCTCGGTTCGTGATAGTTTTATGCCCACTTCATTTTATATCATCGTTAGTAATTGTAATTTGTTGTGTACAGAACATTCATTTGCGTTCATTCAAACAAATCCCACCTGTGTTCTTCAGAGTTCAACGTAGATCAGACGCTAGAAGCTAGCTTGTTTAAAATACAACGCTGATAGTACAAGTTTCTGAGGAAGTCATAAACAGCAGAGCAGTGGGTGACTTAGAGGGTCCCCGAGAAAGAGTAGAAACTGCGTTTGTCCATTTTAGGCAAGACTACCGCGTCCACTGAAGCTGTGCCGACGCCAGCCGGTTCTTCCTTTACTGTTGCCGCCGCCTTCGTGCCGCGTCGTGGTAAGAGCTGGTGCAACTCCCTTGCAAGGCGACCTTCCCAACGTGCGAGCAACAGAATGTCGATGAAGAATGCTCACTGTTTAACGGAGCATTGGAAGTATCCGGATCCCCACTTTCCTTAGATTTCTTTTTAGACGTGTAAGAAACGAAAAATAGGGTTTTTGAGAAAACTGTATATTAAATAATGTTAGAGAATATTTCAAACGTTATATACGAGTATATATATATATATATATATATATATATATATATATATATATATATATATATATATATA